>CAUYON010143658.1:0-43626 GCA_963573935.1 Arctocebus calabarensis | reverse complement strand
CGCTCCCGCTGGATGGTTGTTCTGCAACCCTGAGGGCAGAGCTTGCCAGGGCAGTTCTCCTACGATGGCTCCACACAGCCCACAACCAAACACTGGTAGCTCTTTCTGGCTCGGTGGCTCAGTCTTGAGCCCCAGACAACACTCAAATACCTCCGCACTCCTGTCCCTGTTCTCTCAAGGCAGTTCAACCAAGTGCCAAGTCCAAAAGAAACCCAAACAGCTCACCGGCAAGGCCTTTCCAGTCTGCAATCTCACTGGTGCTGTATTCACAGCTGCCGGCAGGATTAGATCGAATGAACACACGCAATCACTTGCCAGATCTCCACTGCTTTTGCCTTCCTCAGAGGGTCCAGAAGTCTCTCGCTGTCTCCCTGTGTCCCCAAAGGGATGTTTCTGGGCAGATCTCGTCCGCCAGAGATGCCTGAAGTCCCATTATACATTTCTAAGAGAGATATACACTACATTGGTTTTTCCGATCAAAACAGCATGGTACAGGCACAAAAACAGAGAAGCAGATATGTGGAACAGAATAGAGAATCAAGCGATGAACCCAGCTACTTATTGTCATTTGATGTTTGACAAGCCTATCAAAAATATTCAGTAGTGGAAAGATTCCCTATTTAACAAATGTTGCTAGGTGAACTGGCTAACGACCTGTAGAAGACTGAAACTGGACCCCCACCTTTCAACATTAACAAAAATTGATTCTCACTAGATAAAGGATTTAAACTTAAGACATGAAACTAGAAAAATACTAGGAGAGAGTAGAAGAAATCGGCCTGGGATAATATTTTATGAGGAGGACCTCCCTGGCAATTGAAGCAAGACCAAAAATACATTACAGGGATCTCATCAAACTAAAAAGATTCTGCATAGCCAAGAGCATAGTAAGTAAAGCAAACAGACAACCTTCAGAATGGGAGAAGATTTTTTTCAGGTTATGCTTCTGACAAAGGTCGGATAACTAGAATCCACAGAGAACTCAAACTAATCAATAAGAAAAGAACAAATAACCTCATTTCTATGTTGACAAGAGACTTGAACAAAAAACTTCTCTGATGAAGACAGGCGCATGGCCTACCAACACATGAAAATATGCTCATCATCCTTAATCATCAGAGAAATGCAAATCAAAACCACTTTGAGATACCATCTAACTCCAGTAAAGGGACTATAAAATTAAAATGTTTAGCCCACATCACAAAATCCCATAACTACAGATGTTGGCATGGATGTGGAGAGAAGGGAACAATTCTACACTGCTGGTGGGAGTATAAGCTAATATAACTTTTTTGGAAAGAAGTCTGGAGTATACTCAAGGTACTAAAAGTAAACCTCGTGTTTGATTCTGTAATTCCTCTACGTGGTAAATGCCCAGATGATCACAAATTATTTTAGAACAGACAAATGTCTGTCTTTAGAAAGACATTTGCACCCAAATGTTTATTGCAGCCCAATTCATAATTGCCAAGACATGGAAACAGCCCAATTACCCACTGACCCATGAATGGATTAACAAATTGTGGTATATGTATACCATGGAGTACTATATAGCCATAAAAAGATAGACTTCACATCTTTTATGTTTACCTGGACAGAGCTGGAACACAGGCTTCTTAGTAAAGTATGGGAATGGGAATTCTCAAGAATGGGGAAAAAGTATCCAATGTACTCAATACTATTATGAAATCAGTATATAATCACCTACACATCCAAAATGAATGGTAAAACATAACTGTACTTCAGAAAGTAGAAGAGAAGAGGAGAGAGAGGGGCAAGGGAGGGAGGAGGAGGAGGGAGGAGAGAAGATATGTAATTGTGATGGATGTGTTACTTAGTTCAACGTATGCATTTCACATTGTATATCAAATCAGTACACTGAACCCCATAAATTCATCAATGTACACAATTATGATTTAATAAAAACAAAATAAAACAAAAGGAGCAAAGAATATTATTTTTATCTTATGGATAAGGAAAACAAAGTCAGAGAGGCTTAGTGTCATAGGTATACTTAATGGCCATTGTGTCTTATGACTACTACCCTCAAAAAGGAGAGCAAAACGAGAATCAAAAGATTGGGGCAAACACAGATCTAATTATAAGCATTAACAGCAAGTAAGGGTGGAAGAAGAGCTTGTGAACTAATTACAGATTTGATTAAGGAGTCATACTTTTGTCTTTTTTCTAGAGTATTGGCTTTAGAATCATATTATCTGGTTTTAATTCCTAGGTCTGCCTGGCATTAGGAGAAAACATAAACTTAGATTATCTGACAATATTATAATCACTTTAAATACCTGCCGCCAATGACCAACTATTGACAAAATTCTCCACACAGACACATTAATCTGTGATAAATCAGATGGTTTCCAACATGGATTTAGAATTACACTAGATGTTCTGAAGATTATATACAATTCTTTAAAGAGAATTTCCCCACAATATAATTTTTTAAAAGACAGTTCCATCTGGTGGCACCTGTGGCTCAAAGGAGTAGGGCACTGGCTCCATATACCAGAAGTGGCTTGTCAAACCCACCCCTGAACAACAACAACAACAAAAACCAACAACAGTTCCATCTTCTTACTTATATCAATAACATCAACTTTTAGTTTTTTTTTTAGAATCTCCATTATATTAAATTCTATGCTAGTTATGTTATATTTTACTTAATCACTATAACATCTCTGTAAACAGGTGTTGGAAACCTGCTCATAGGTGAGGAAACAGATACTCAGAAAAATTAACGGATTTCCTTAGGGTAGTAAGAGCTAGTAAGTACAGAGCAGGGCTCAGAGCCATCTGACTAAAAGCCCAAGCTGCTTCCCACTGTAATGCAGCATTTTTATTCTGAATAGATGAATAATCCTTTTCAACTGTGTTTTTGATAACTACTTTATTTGGGGGAAGAAAAAGAATCATAAGCCAAGTTTCTAGAATATATAGTGCCTAATTCTCCACACTAACTACCAGAAACAAATAAGGTGACTAACTTTACAAGTCCTACCTTGGGTTTCTTTTTAAAAATTCAAAATAAATAATAATTATTATTTTACTATAACACATGACAAAGGTTATATGCAGGTTGCACTATGATGCTTTCTTAAATTCTAACTGCTGAACTTAAATGGGAGGCATTTGGTACAATCTAAAAAATATTCAGTTCAATTAAAAGTAATTGATGCATGGTAAAATAATTCTTCCCAAAGCTGCTGTAAAATCTTCAAAAAAATAAAGCTACTTAATAATTTTCATCTCCTACAGGCTAGAGAGAAACATTATTGCATATTAAAAATTGGAGTGTAGTTTTCCCAGAGGTAAAAGAAAGTTATTAAAACAACCTATTTATTGTTGATATAACTATCCATTTGTGCCACACAAAAAGTAACAAATTTTAGTACATTAAAAGAAAAGCTAATTAAGGCATAATTAGTATTTTCTATATTTTGATAATTAGGGGTTAGTTGGCTATTCCTTTTCAAATTTCTATTTGATGCACCCAACAATGGCTTTAATGAGCAACTAACGCTATTGAATCCCTCATGGCAGAGGAGTTTAGTGACCACTACTACATTACTTTCATTTATCACTGCCTCTTTACCTATAAATTAATCTAGCCCTGTAGCTATGCTGATCTACTTTATATCAATTTCTTCATCCATATCAGCTGAATATGTATGGCATTAACCTCATTTGCTAGTTGAGAAAAGCAGAATTAAAATGAGATCTAATTTCTTGTGCACAGCACAATTTCAAAACTGCCTGCTAATTTCCACCACCTGTCAATGTGAAGAGCCTTTACTTTCTTGTAATTAAATAAAACAGTATATTTTTTTAGCAGCTCTGAAAAATGCTAATCTTTCAAAAGTGTTCAGTGATCATTAATCATTAGGACAGTAAAGGAGCCTTATTCAGAATGCTCATTTATCCTTTGTTTAAGTCAAAAATTTTTTTGGCCTTTTCACAGAAAGGAAAAAAATAAATCTACCAACTAGAATATAAAACTTAACTATCACAATCCACTTTACTAAAGTTCTATTTATCTGGTGTTACTGCCACATGGTGGTAACCAAGAGGTAGTTAATTTGATAAATAAATGTAAGCATACATTTTTCTCCTAAATTAGTGGAAAACTAATAAATGCACAATGCATACATCTATGTGTAGTAGAACCTAGATTTATAACACATAAAATATAGTATGATTGAAGACTGACAATTTTTTTAAAAGTATGGCTCTCTTAACGAATTTGCGACCCTTGCACAGCGGCCTTGCTAATCTTCTCTGTATAGTCCCAATTTTAGTATATGTGCTACCAGTCAGTGCTTGACAAAGTATTTTTTCAAAATTCATTCAATAAGCTGAAAACTATGCTATGAATTAAACTGTTGCCAAACAATATCATCTGAACAAAGGCAGTACTATTCAGATTTAGACAATCATAACTAAGAAATTAGACTTTACTGGATTTCCCAAATATTTATAACCAGTAGGTAAAATCTAAAAATACAAAAAAAGAGAAAGAAAATACTTGCTCATTGTTTTAATACTAAAGACAACAAATTAGTATTTTACCATATTCTATCTTTTTGCCAATATTTTAGCTTGTTATTTTACATTTCTGTAAATGTAAAACAATTAATTCACTTCCATGTAAGTTAATAAGTAGCCTGCAATTGTTGCTTAATATCTGCATATATTTTTCAATAAGCCTAGCTTGTTAATTTCTCTTATCTGGTATACTAGATACTAGGTAATAACAAGAATTAACAATAAATTGTATATATTTGAGGAAAAAATGTAAAAACCCCCCAAATTTTACTTAATACCAGGCTCTCAGGCTACATATCTCTTCTTCAAATACTAATGTGCCTTGGGTATCCTACTCACATCCTATGATTTATACTTACCCTACAAAAAAGCATAACATATTAGGACATAAGTGATTAATTAATACAGAGAACTTTTAAGGAGCCATGCAACAGTGATTTAAAATGAAATGATCCACAATATTACTCATTTAGTTTTGTATGACATATTTGACACTATAGGATCACTATCTTGAAGCCTAAAACCTTTTGGAAATATTTCTATAATGTTTATTTACAAACTTGTAGCCAAAATGACTTTTCTTATCTCTCTAGATGATCAAGTCATCATAACATAGTACATGTTAAGCATTTGCTGAAGAAAAAACAAAAATGTGGAATGGATTATTTACAAAGACTGAGTAGCTTTAGGGTTTCTCAGCTAGAACTGATCATATCTTGATTTCCTTCAAGCAAGACATTTAGAGACATTATAAGGAAAAGAAAAAATACTTTCAGGAATGTAGTATGAGATTCTCATTAACAGCTAGTTTGACACTTAACAATAAAGATAACAAATATTTGCACCACTATTTCAAGTGAACACATTTCTAGTAAAAATTACACTTGATTCTATCATTGAAGACACAAGACCTTCCTTTAAGTAACTTGGATATACATTTAAGATAGCAGATTTTACCCGAAGACTTCAGTAATGAAGGTTTCCCATCTCTACCTTACAAATAGGTCAATGAGGTATCCAGCAGAGTCTCTGAATTTTCAACTACATCCTGGAAGCTAAAACTATCAAATAAATGCAAAACTCATATATATATATCGTGAACCATGGAAATAATTAAATTATGGGAAATATTTTCTCAGAGAAAAGATGTATATTCTATGCCTCACCTTGATTTTTAAGGGAAGATTATCTTGTGCATGATTTTGATAAGATTCAATGACTATTGGCTCGGCGCCTATGGCTCAGCGGGCTAAGGCGCCAGCCATGTAAACCTGAGCTGGCAGGTTCGAATCCAGCCTAGGCCCGCCAACCAACAATGACGGCTGCAACCCAAACAAAAATAGTTGGGCGTTGTGGCGGTCGCCTGTAGTCCCAGCTACTTGGGAGGCAGAGGCAGGAGACTCGCTTGAGCCCAGGAATTGGAGGTTGCTGTGAGCTGTAATGCCACGACACTCTACCCAGGGCGACAGCTTGAGGCTCTGTCTCAAAAAAAAAAAAAAAATTATAAAAGAGGGCCTTGCTCAATTATGGTGAAAAATGTACCATTCTGCAGATTAAAAGTATAATCTAGCTAGCCAATGATACAGAAGATTTGGAAATGTTTTTAATTCCTCCCAAGCCCTCTCTTCCATCCAGCTAAGCCTTTAAGGCTCTACTGCCAGTTCCCTAGGGCTCTGGGCCTTCAGTGAGATCTTCTCTTCGACCTCGTCAAACAAATTTGTCTGCAGAGCACGATGGCTCATGCCTTTAATCCTAGCACTTGGGGAGGCTGAGGTGGATGGACTGCCTGAGCTCAGGAGTTCGAGACCACCCTGAGCAAGAATGAGACCTCATTTCTACTAAAAATAGAAAAACTAGCCAGAGGTTGTGGTTAGTGCCTATAGCCCCAGTTACTGAGGAGGCTGAAGTAGAAGGATTGCTTGAGCCCAAGAGTCTGAGGTTGCTGTGAGTTATGATGATGCCACAGCACTCAATCCTAGGCTGACAAAGTAATACACTGTCTAAAAAAAAAAAAAGTCATGCTCATTTGTCAGCTTACTGTGAAACTCATATGAATTACCATTTGTTCTAACGTAAATGACATTTTACATAAAAATAATATCTTGTTTCTTATGAGGAAGTTGGACTAACTTTTGGCAAGAAAAGGGGAGAGAGAAATTAATTACATTTTCACAATTTAATTAACAGTAAAGGGTAAAAGATTAAAAACTTATCAAAAGCTCTAGGAAGCATTTAGGCCTAGTATGAAGAGACAGCAAAATAAACAGTTGCTGACTTACACTGGGTACCACCTCGGGATGCTCTTGTGCTTCTGTGTCAGGTAAATCAAATGCTCGGAGCACTTCAGGGCTCTTGCTGCCAGTCTGAAATCTCAAGTCAACATTTCTCTCTCTTAAAACATCTCTTCTACCCTCATACGTTTTGTCATAAGGGCCTTGCTCAATGGGGCGGCTTTGGCCCCTATAATAGAAATCTGCATCACCTGCTCCACCATGGGGTCTACAATCGATTTCCTTCTCCCGTCTTCTGTCACCTGATTGAAGTGCCCAGGAAGGTTCTCTATCAGGACCACCTAAATGTCTCAGCGCGTGAACTGATTTTCCAGCACCGTAGCAGAAACTCTGTAAGGAAAAGAAATATACTGAGGACTTACTGGCTGATATAATTAGAAGTTAAGTGCTTTTTCAGGGTACTAACAAAATGGTGTTTTTTAACTAGTGTCAACATGTTAATTTGAATTTTTTCACTTAGAGACCACTTCTTTGGCTTAATACAGGGCCAGCGTGGCCAATAAAACTGAATAAATCGTTCAGTGTTAAGTAAACACTTTAGTCAGCTGGACACATTTTGATGGAATTATAACAATGACAGGCTAAAGTTTAGAAATTTAAGTTAGAAGGTTCTAGGTCTTTGATAATTGCTCATGTTTCTATTTTCATACCTATTATGTAAGGTAAATGCTGAAAACTAAACTTTACATGATTCTGTAAACATTCTTCCTATGGGTTTATTTTTTACAAATGCAAAGTTGAATTAAACTACAACTAAAATTCACAGGTTTCAATTCTATTCTGCGAGAAAAAGTAGATAGCAGTTCTCCAAGTGTGGGCCCCAGGACCCCTGGGCAGGATTCCTGAGACTGGTGGGTGATCTGTGAGCCTTTTCATACTATAAAGACAATGTCTTCTTCATTCTCCTCTTAGAGTACAGTAGAATCCTCTGGAGGCTAAAGTGATAGCCACACTCAAGATTAATGGGATGTGTGCTATATATAGTGCCTGTATTTGTTTTAATTTCTCAGTTTTATTTTATTTTATTTTGAGACAGGGTCTCACTATCTCGCCCTCGGTAGAGTGTTATGGCATCACAGCTCACAGCAACCTCAAACTCTTGGGCTTAAGCGATTCTCTTGCCTTAGCCTCCCAAGTAGCTGGGGCTACAGGTGCCCACTACAATGCTCAGCTATTTTTTTGTTGCAGTTTAGTGGCCAGGGCCAGGTTTGAACCTGCCACCCTCAGTGTATGTGGCTGACGTCACAACCACTGTGCTACAGGCACCGAGCCAATTTCTCAGTTTTAATTCCTAATAGAACAAACATCAATATGGGCAGTCACTGAGTTACAAATATCCGACTTATGTACAACTCGCACTTTATGTACAGAGGCTGTTATAGATAAATGTACCTGTTCCAACTTACATACAAGTTCAACTTAAGAACAAACCTACAGAACCTATCTCATTCATAACCTATCTCATTCAACTACCTGTTAACATAACCCGCTGGGCACAGTGGCTCATGCCTATAATCCTAGCACTCTATGAAGCTGAGGCAAGTAGACTGCTTAAACTCAGGAGCTAGAGACCAATGTGAACAAAAGTGAGACCTACTTCTACTAAAAATAGAAATATTAGCTAAACATCATGGTATATGCCTGTGGTCCTTGGGAAACTGAGGCAGGAGGATTGTCTGAGCTCAGAAGTCTGAGGTTGCAGTAAGCTATGATGATACCACTGCATTCTGCCCAGGGTGACAGTGTCAGACTGTCTCAAATGAAAAAAAGGTTGAGAAAAACATATATTTACACACACAAATATGCCCTCTATGTGTGTGTTTACATATATACATACACACAAAGGGTGCCAAAAATATATACACACATTTTAAGAAAGGAAAATTATGCTAAAATTGTAATACTCAGTATATAACAATAACGTTTGTTATCTTGTATATTGTACCTTATATCTCTTGTAACTGCAGAAGTCAAATGTGACTTGAATATTTCAATTTTAATAGTTTTGCCCTTTAAAATGTGTACACATTTGTATGTATATATATATATATGTATATATATATATATATGTATATATATATACATACACACACACACACACACAATCCTCCAAAACAAAAGCTCTTTTTTTTTTTTTTTTTTAAGAGACAGAGTTTCACTTTATTGCCCTCGGTAGAGTGACAAAAGCTCTTTATGGTTGTCAATTTTTAAGGATGCAAAGGGATCCGGAGGACAAAAAGTATGAAAATCTCTGTACTAGAGACATATCCTTACTTGAAAACAGAAGCAGCAAAATTCAAAGAACATAACTTTTTAGGAGGCAGATACAAAAAGAAACAAAGGAGCTTTTGGTCATAATTTCAGTTTCAGAAACTAACCTACATTATAGCACTGATGTTGCCTAACAAAATCCTACCTTTAAACCACTGAATCCTGTAATCACAAGCCAGAAAATAAAATCAAAATGGAACAATTTCAAAGGCAGTAGAGCACAGTGAACTCTGTATTCTTAAGGAGAAGAATTTTCCATGGCACATCTGAATTCTTTTTGTTTTAGGCAACAATTGCTTTATTTGTGTAAAAAATCTACAACAAAGAAGCTGAAAAGACCATGGATAAATGACAAGTAATATTTCTCCTTTGATTTTTTTTTTTGAGACAGTCTCACATTGTTGCCCTCAGTAGAGTGCTGTAGCGTCATAGCTCACAGCAACCTCAGGCTCTTGGGCTCAAGCAATTCTCTTGCCTCAACCTCCTGAATAGCTGGGACTATAGGTGCCTGCCATAATGCCCAACCATTTTTAGAGATGAGGTCTCGCTCTGGCTCAGGCCAGTCTTGAACCCGTGAGCTCAGGCAATCCACCTGCTTCGGCCTCACTAGTACTAGGATTACAGGTGAGAGCCACTGGCCCAGCCTAATAGTTCTTAATAAATGTCTGCTACTGGATCCCCCAAACTATTTCTCAGTATATCCACTTTCTCTCACATCCCTTTCTGATTCTTGTTTTTCTTTTCTCAGGGCTGCAAAAATTCTCATGAAATAAGAAGGTCCCTTTTCTCAACTTCTTATTTCCTGTGTATTAATTCACCAAGTTTAAAGAATGAATTTAAAAAGAGGTTATAATTTAGCCAGACATTGCAGTAGGCACCTGTAGTCTCAGCTACTTGGGAGGCTGAGGCAAGAGGATCACTCAAATACAGAATTTTGAAGTTGCTGTGAGCTATAACACCATGGTACTCTAGCCAGGACAACAGAGTAAGACTTGGTCTTTTAAAAAAATTCTGTATCACTTAAAAATCACAGAGAGGCTGAGGCAGGAGGATTTCATGAGTCCAAGAATTTGAAGCTGCAATAATCTATGATCATGCCACTGCACTCCAGCTGAGGTGACAGAGAGATCCTGTCTCAAAACAAAACTTCTCATTCTATTAAGCATAACTTAGCCTAACTTGCAACATCAAAGAAGCTTAAGAGTGGGCAGGGCACAGTGGCTCACACCTCTAATCCTAGCACTCTAGGAGGCTGAGGTGGGTGGACTGCCTGAGCTCACAAGTTCGAGTCTAAGCAAGAGTGAGACCCACCTCTAAAAATAGCCAGGCATTCTGGCAGGCACCTGTAGTCCCAGCTGCTCAAGAGGCTAAGGCAAGAGATTTGCTTGAGCCCAAAAGTTTTAGGTTGCTGTGACCTATGATGCCAGGGTACTTTACCAAGGGTGACAATGTCTCAAAAATAAAGCCTAATAATTTTAGAATTGTCTTTTTTTCCTGTAAATCCTGCTAAATATTGACAGTACCAATATACGAACCAAGACAGCTAATGCCATAATTATCAGCACAGGAATGTGAAGTAACAGTGGAATCTCCTTCATGAGTTCTTTAATAAATTCACCAGCTCCTTTTCCAATGTGTTTCAATGGCTCTGTTACAAAGTTGGTGAATGTAACTGCCAGTGCCTACAATAAGAGATAAAAGCAACTTAGTTTTTTCCTCAAAAGACTGAGGCATACAAAATGAGTTAAAATTCACTGGCGCTGAGGCCAAAATTATATTATAAATAAAAATGCTCTTATATGCCACTTTTAATGTGAGAATCACTGAGTAATGTAAGTATTTTTCCTAGAACAAAGGTTTTGCACTCTAAAAAACATGATTTTTTAAAATACAAAGAATTTTTGACTTACTTTGTAAGTAATTAAAAAAAAAAAAGCTATATACCTTTGTTGGTGGGACCAACCAAATAGGGTTGACTAATAAGAGCTCATAGTATTTTTGGCATGGGTCATCCTTATAGGTCCATGAACTTCTAAGCCACTCTATTTAGAGAAACAGATAAAACACTGAATTATTGTTTTTTTTAAATTGCATTTCACTCCCAAATTAGACAATACTTTGGTTTGGGCCTTCCTTGACTACCCACCAATCAATTTTAAATTGATTTTCATTTAAAACCATTCCCATTGCCAGAGACATAAACCAAGAACAGTAAATGTTAGTGAGATATTTATAAAATCTGAAAGAATAAACAAAATCTTTCCCTTAGTTAAAAAATAGTAAAGCTACAGCATAAATTTGGGTAAGCTGATACAAGGAGGGTTAATCTAAGATGGATATTAATTCATATGCAGTAGAACCTCCATAGTTGACTACCTCTTTAAGTTGACCTAATTCTCAGACCAGACATGTACATGTAAGTATCAGTATAGTAGGCCTAGTTCCTTATGGTGACTACCTCCATATGTTGACCAGTTTATTACTATCCTTTAGGTGGTCAACTTAGAGGTTATAGTGTATATAATACATTCATCCACTTCTTTAATAAACTTCTACTAAGGACCTAGAATGTGCTAGATACTGTGCTAAGGACTAGAAGAACAAAAGTGAGCATAGGATCCTTCTAATGGAGAAATACAGATAATATGAGAGCCAACATATATATAATTTCTATTCCTTCCCTGTACATAAACACAAAAAGTCACTGGTTTTAAACTGGTTTTCTTCTTGCATGTCCTTCTGGTATTAAAGCTTCCATCGTAGAAAGCCTCCTCTGGTATCTTATCATGTTCTATGTAATACTACTATGTTCTCTCATTCTCAGAAATTCTATTCAGGGCTGAGCATAGTGGCTCACGCCTATAATCCCAGCATTTGTGAGACGAGGTAAGTGAATTGCCTGAGATCACAGATTCAAGACCAGCCAGAGCAAGACCTCGTCTCAAAATAGCCAGGTATTATGGCGAGAGCCTGTAGTCCCAGCTACTTGGGAGGCTGAGGCAAGAGAATGGCTTAAGCCTAGGAGTTTGAGGTTGCTGTGAGCTGTGACGCCACAGCTCTGTACTGAGGGTGACATAGTAAGACTCTGTGTAAAAAAAAAAAGACATGAGAATACATGGGGATGGACTCAGATGAGCTGTGGCAGTCGACTCCCCACAATCTTCATCACCCCCACATCTCACAAACACGAATAAATATAAAAATCACTGTAATCTATGTACCTAGAGTATGTTTGTCATTTAATTGCAATTTCAACACAAGTCCTTTAGGGAATCCCTACCCCCAACCATATGGCCAATGTCCCAAACAGCACTCTATCGAGGGTGACAAAGTAAGATTCTGTCTCAAAAAAAAAAAAAAAATCTATTAAAATAAGGGTGAGCAAATAAACACCTTACCCCAAATACTTCCAGCCCAATTCATCTTTTCAGCACACACGTGTTTTGGATCCATCTTGGCAACTTCAGCCTGATGCTGTGCAAAAGCTAGCTGACAAACACCAAAAGGGAACCAAGAAAGGGTGTTAATGAAGGTTATGCCTACACATCCAAAAACCTTGGTTCAGTGTGTCTTTAGTACTCATCTAAACCAGATTGTTTAAAAATTTTTATTTTTTTTTAATTTATCTTTTTTTTTGAGATAGAGTCTCACTTTGTGGCCCTTAGTAGAGTGCCATGGCATCACAGCTCATAGCAACCTCAAACTCTTGGGCTTAAGTGATTCTCTTGCATCACCCTCCCAAGAAGCTGGAACTATAGGTGCCCACCTATAGTGGGCCTGGAGTGTCTGGGACAAGGTCTTGCTCTGGGCTCAGTCTGATCTCAAACCCACGAGCTCAGGCAATCCATATGCCTTGGCCTCCCGGAGTGCTAGAATGTGAGCCACCACACCCACCCTGTTAAAAATTTTTAATAGAGAAAAACTATGATTGTTAAACAGCACACATTTTCAGCTTATGGAAAAGCTCGTCTTAATGCAACGACTAAGGTATAAGAACTACAATTGCCTTCTTTGTGAAATTACGATGAGGAAGGAAAAGTTTACTAAAAAGACTGTTCGACATGGGTTATAGTCTTCTTTAATTATCATTAAGGCTTTAACTTGTCAAAACCCTCCATGTATTCAATACCTTATATAAATACATCCAATTCCATCCCAAACTGATGAGAAAACTGATGATTAAAACACGTCTCAACTGGGTATACCAACGTACGTATGTCCACAGCTCAGTAGCTACTAATACCACGATGCAGAGGAGACATAGAAGTATCTCCAAAAAAAAGAAAAGAAAAGCAGAAATCAGTCACTACCAAGATGTCCTCCCACCATAAAATACATCAGTGGATCACTCAAAAGAGCTGGACTCAAATATACAAAAACATTGCACTTTTCTGTTTATTCATCAATAAAGTACGAGTGACCTAGTACAGGTTTTTAACATAACATGGTGGAGTTTTGAAGTGGATATTTTAAGAAGGAAACTTAACCATGTCATCCTCATCCCATCTTACCATGAACACATCATATGGATCCACTCCAAAGAAATCTTCAAATCGCCATTTCCATGTTTCAAAATCATGAAACTTAAAATTAATTAAAATATCACTTAGCGCATCATCCAAGGCACCTGGTTTCCAATCTTCTCCACTGAGAAACTTCTGTATTTCTAACAAGGTTTGTCTTTTAAGGATTATCTCAGCATCATAACGCATATCACCTTTGTCTTCATCAGGCTAAATTTACCAAAACCAAACAAAGAAAACTTTGTAATTACTCAGCAAAACACGTTAAGACAAAAGTCTATCTGGAACTAAATATATAATTAGTTTGCAATATTAGTTTGGAACATGTAAGAATAATACCCACCTGTCTCACTGGCTGACATGAAAACCAAAGATGATATATGTGAAAAACATTTAAAAATGACTATAAATTGGCTCAGTCCCTGTAGCTCAAGACAAGCAGCTAGGGCACCAGCCACATACACCAGAGGTGGCGGGTTCAAATACAGCCCAGGCCCGCCAAACAACAATGACAACTACAACCAAAAAATAGCCAGGTGTTGTGGCGGATGCCTGTAGTCCCAGCTACTTGGGAGGTTGAGGCAAGAGAATGGCTTAAGCCCAGGAGTTTGAGGTTGTGAGCTGTGACGCCATAGCACTCTACCAAGGGCGGCATAGTGACACTGTCTCAAAAAAAAAAAAAGTGACTAGAAATTTTACTAAAATATAGTTGATTCTTGTTATTTGCAGTAGTTACATTCTATTAAGTCACCTGGACACTAATTACCAAGTACTGAATTGTTCCTCCTACAGGCAATACAGAGTCTGGCCCCTGCAAATCTCTGGGCATTCTACTTTCATCAGTTGATCAATACAGAACCTTGTTTTATGCATGTTCTATATGTTTCTGTTTAAGGACACCTTACTGTTGATTCAGTAACAATGACCATATGGCAAATAGTCCTATACCTTATACCTGAATGAAGCCTATCTAACAAAAAATATTTTCTTTTGGCCAGGTGCAGTGGCTCACAACTATAATCCTAGCACTCTGGGAGGCCAAGGCAGGCAGACTGCCTGAGATTAGGAGTTTAAGACTAGCCTGAGCAAGAGCAAGACACCCCTCCCACCCCTGCTCTCTATCTAAAATAGAAAAACTAGCCAGGGGCTCGGCACTTGTAGCTCAAAAGCTAGGACGCCAACCACATATACTGGAGCTGGAGGGTTCAAACCCAGTCTGGGCCTGCCAAACAATGACAACTACAACACCCACCGCCACCAAAAAAATAGCCAGGCGTTGTAGTAGGCGCCTGTAGTCCTAGCTACTTGGGAGGCTGAGGCAAGAGAATTGCTTAAGCCCAAGAGTTAGAGGTTGCTGGGAGCTGTGACACCATAGCACTCTACCTAGGGCAACATAGTGAGACTGTCTCAAAAAAAAAAAAAAGAAAGAAAGAAAAACTAGCTGGGGCATTGTGGTGAGCACCTATAGTCCCAGCTACTTGGGAGGCTCAGACAGAAGCATCACTTAAACGCAAGAGTGTGAGGTTGCTGTGAGCTTTGGTGCCTCAGCACTCTACCAAAGACAAGACTCTCTCTATATATTTACACTCTATAAAATATGTATATGTTTTTAGACTTTATAAAATAAAGACTTTTGTAGACTTTATAAAATACGTATATATTTTATAGACTTTATATAGAGAGAGTCTTTCCTTGGGTAGAGTGCTATGGCTTCATAGCTCACAGCAACCTCCAACTCTTGCGTTTAAGTGATCCTTTTGTCTGAGGAGAGTATAAATATATATATGTATTTTTTAATTTAATATAAATATATAGTTTTTCTTTGTAAGGTACATTACAACCTTCTTAACATTTAGAAACACTAAGTATCATATTAATCTAGGTCCTTTGAAGAGGAAAAAAAAAAACACTAGATGGCAGTTCAGCACTTCTCTTAGGGATTATTTAAACAAAGTCACCATCTACACCTCACCTCTGCAAAAGTGGCAAAAATAAACTACTAAATAGACCACAAAAAAGACATTTTGCAGTATGAAAGATGAAACAAGAGTTTCTATTGCTTTGTTCCACCTTCAACTACTGTAGTAGGCAACTCACATTTTTAACACTCTGCACATGTCCCAGACTAACCAGGAAAACACCCTGAGTATTTTGACTGTGTGGTTACAAATAAACTTTAATAAGCAGGTAAATTCACAAATCTGGAATCTGCAAATAATGAGGATCAACTGTTTAACTTTATTTTATGATTCACTTTTTGACTTTTCTTTTGCTGCCAGTTCAGATAGCCTTTTTTTGTTTGTTTTTTATTTTTATTCAGACAGACTTTAATGTGCATTCGTTCAAAGAAAAATAAAAGTGATCTCAAAAAGTAACAAAAAAATGGGTTTCCATGAATACATGATACTTATAAGTATCTTTATTAGTGTTAAATTCACCTAGCAAAATCACTAAACAACATTTACATTCATTAATCAGTTCATATAAATTAAAAATTCCTTTTTCTTTTACAAGAGTAAATACAGATATAAAAATATATAAAATGGGAAAAACAAAAATGTCACATAATATCACTAAGCATCATTGGTTAATACTGGTAAACATCTTTTTAAAATCAGGAACCTAGTATTTCTAAACATTTCCATCAGGTATTTTTGGCTTGGCTGGTCAGAGTGACTGATGCCTGTAATTCTAGCACTCTAAGAGCCCAAAGCAGAAGGATCCTTGAGTTCAGGAGTTCAAGACCAGCCTGAGCAAGAGAGAGACCCTGTATCTACTAAAAAAAAAGAAAAATTAGCCGGGCATTGTGCCAGGTGCCTATGGTCTCAGTTACTCTGGAGGCTGAGGCAGTAGGATCACTTAAACCCAGAAGTTTGAGGTTGCTATGAACTAGGCTGATACTACAGTACTCTAGCCTGGGCGACAGAGTGAGTTACTATCTTTAAAAAAAAAAAAAAAAAAGTACTTTTGGCTCCATCTGTATCTTCATCAAGGTTATTTTCTACCTTACACACAGCTATAGGACTGAAATCAGAGGATGCACATATGAGAACATCTGCTTTTACACTTATAGAATAAACTGGTTTATTAAATTACCCATCTAATACCCCTTTCCCTTTTGGTCATTTCTTACTCTGCTGAGAAGACGGAGTCTACCAAGTTTGGCCAACTTGCCTTCTTTTGGGGCAACAGCCTTTCATTTTCAGGGATCTAACTGTGACAGCTTCTGGTGGTTGGGGCTAATGGCCAGACCAAAACAAAAGTCTAGCCTCTGGCTTTCTAGACCAATTCTAGTAGCATACACAAAAGGGGGGAAAAATGAGCTTTTAAGTAAGTTTTTAAATGTTATGTTACAAAATTATCATTCCCTTGAAGCTTTCATTCCCCAGGGTAAAAATAACTCTAAAAAATGGAAATTTTAACATCAGTTATAATCAATATGCATGTGATACACAATTGTATAAAGCAATACTTGCCACAGTAAACAGCAAGGAGAAAAAAACTATATAAAACACATTTTTCTTTTCAATGTACAATAATCTTACATTATATAACTAAGAAAGTATGGAAATGGTAGAAAACAAGAAGTAGGGTCAGGATAGAATTATCACTCTACCTCCTCACCTTAATTAAATGGGACAGTAGTGCACCAGGCTGAACAAGTAAATCCCCACAAACTGTAAGAAAAAGAGCGGTCTGCGCTGCTGGCCTTCCCCCAAACCCCTGCCAAACAGGCCCGTACCTTTAGTCTACCTGCACAGCTCTTGGGGGTTTGGGGGAAACTGAGGCAGATAGTCTCTGATAAAGCATATTGATGCTTTGTATAATTTGAAATAAATAATGATGTGCCTACTATATTGATTAATGACACACCATCAAATACTCACAAGTCCCAGCTTTCCAGCTTCAATTAAAATCTTATTTAAGTATCTCCTAAAAACAGGATTGCTTTGACTCTCATAGTCTTCCATCTTTTTCTTTTCACACTCATTAATCTGCAATGATACAATAAATTAAACACTAGTTAGCATCAAAGTTTAGGACACGGGTTAGATTTCTAGCCTAGTGATGCCATCAAAATCAAGGTAAGGAGCTAGTTATTTCTGTCAGGCTTGCACTTATCAGCTACACTGCAGCATATAGATTGCCTGTTTCCCATGTGTGTTCTCTTTGAAAAGGGCAAGTAGGAAAGAAAGAAAGAACACATGTCCAGTAATTAGTCCTGACCTGGCAGTTTTTCTGTTTACCTGAAGCAATTTTAAAGCTTAAGACCATGAAGCAAGAAGGCAGAGATTACAAATAGAGCATCTGAACCAATGTTCTGCTTTCTAACTCCAAACCAACAATTAAATAAGCAAAAGAAGGAAGGCGGGAATGAGGAATAAAAGAAAGAATAAATATACACAGAGAGACAAATGGAGAAATAGAGTTAAGATAAAGCTAGAGACACAGCAAAGATTTCTTAAATGTGTGTACTACTTTTGGCCTTTTATGAATTTTTTATCTGCTATTACCATCCCATACCATACGGAATGTTCAGGAAGGCAAAACCCTGGTTTCTCCAGAGTACCCTACATATGGTAATCCTTCAGTATATAACCCATTAGGCAGACTTTCTCTGAACTTAGCTCTACCACCACCACAGTAGTCAGGTTGCTGAGTGAGGGTAGTGGATTATTTTACAAAAATTAAAATAACTGGGCAGCGCCTGTGGCTCAGTGGGGTAGGGCGCCGGCCCCATATACCGAGGGTAGCAGGTTCAAACCCAGCCTCAGCCGAACTGCAACAACAACAACAAAAAAAATAGCCAGGCATTGTGGTGGGCGCCTGTAGTCTCAGCTACTCGGGAGGCTGAAGCAAGAGAATCACCTAAGCCCAGAGGCTGGAGGTTGCTGTGAGCTGTGTGACATCACAGCACTGAGGGTAATAAAGTAAGACTATCTATACAAAAAAAAAAAAAAAAAAAAAGTAACTCTTATGCTTATACATTAGTAATAGCCCCATTTCTTGATTTGCTACATTTGTTGAGATTCTATTATGCTCCAATACTGTGATTGGTAACAGAGTTAAAATGAATAAAATGTATTCCTTGCACCAGGAAGTTTACAGTTTGGTAAATAAATAATTATAGAATAGTGAGAAATATTATAGAAAAATATAATAAAAAGTACTATTAGAAAAACCAAGGCTACAGTAACTAAAGAGAAACCAAAGGTAGACCTAAGAAAAATTTTATATATAAAAATCACACAGTAGTACACAGAAACACTAGAAATACAATATTAACAAAGACAAGAAAACAGAGCAATTTAACATGATATAATATTTATGAAGAAAAAAAATCTAACCTTATGAGTTAAAGAATCAAGTCTGTGATAACATTCTGACATTTCATCAGCATATGACAAGTCAGGACTGACGTCTTTTTTCTCTGTAATATCATATTTCACCTAAGACAAGGTAGAGAGAAATTATTTCTTTATTGTTCAGTTCAGTAAAAATAACCTTTAATGAAAAATTAGATTTTGATTCATCATTTCATGACTTTGTTATATTCTTTTTGATTGTAGTGAACCACAAAGTGTAACTCACACCGTATATACTAAGAACTTAAATTAGTTTGCTATTTGATGGGCTTTACATTCAAACTCAATGTGGGTTTCAAATAATCTTAGATTATGAGTGTCAGGAAAATACTCTGCATAACTGCTTATCATGGATACAAGACTTTCATAGATTTGTGTAAGTCAATAACAAAAAGACGATTTCCATCATAAGACTAATAGGTTTTCACATACTTGCATGCATCTTTTTTAATACCTGAGATTTTCTCATTGTTCCTGAAGCAGCATCATAGTTAAGCATGTCTGTAGGGTCAATCCAGTCATCATCATGAGGATAGCCAGTTACTAGGAATAGACATTCACAAAGGAGCAAAGAACACAGCATCCTGTATAAGGATAAAATTGTTTAATACATATAATGAAATGTAATTTTTCAGTAATAAAAATATACCTATTTTTAGTGTTAAGAAAACATTATCTGAATAGTAAAATAAAAATAGTAAAAATTGGTATTCACATATTAAAACACACAGATATACAAGGCCAGGTGTGGTGGCTCATGCCTGTAACTCTAGCACTCTGGGAGGATGAGGTAGGTGGATTGCTTGAGCTCATGAGTTGGAGACTAGTCTGAGCAAAAGTGAGACCCTCTCTACTAAAAATAGAAAAACTGAGGCAAGAGGATCGCTTGAGCCCAAGAGTTTGAGGTTGCTGTGAGCTATGATGCCAAAGCACTCTACCCATGGTGACAACTTGAGACAGTGGCTCATACCCGTAATCCTTGCTGTGATTATAGCTGAGAGAGGATTGGTTGAGATCATGAGTTCAAGATCAGCCTGAGCAAGAGCAAGACCCCATCTCTACTAAACACAGAAAAAAAATGAGCTAGGTGTCATGGTGTGTGCCTACAGTCCCAGCTACGTAGGAGTCTGACTAAGCAGGATAGCTTGGGCCCAAGAGACTGAGGCTACAGTGGGCTACAATGAGGTCACTGCACTCTATCTGGGTTGACAGAATTAAGACTGTCTCAAAAAAGAAAGAAAGAAAACCAGCCAGGCGCAGTGGCTCACACCTGCAATCCTAACACTCTAGGAGGGCGAGGCAGGTAGATTACTTGAGTTCTGAAGTTCAAGACCAGTCAGAGCAAAGAGTGAGTCCCCATCTCTACCAAAAAAAAACTAGCCAGGCATTATGGTGAGCACCTGTAGTCCTAGCTACTTGGTAAACTGAGGCAAGAGGATCGCTCAAGTCCAAGAGGTTGAGGTTGCTAATGAGCTACAAAGACACTGCAGCACTATATCCAGGGTGACAGAGACTCTGCCTAAAAAAAGGAAAAATATATGTCCACAAAAACTGAATATTTATAACATTTTTCATAATACCCAAAAGGCAGAAATAACCAAAATTTCCATCAATTAATGAATGGGTAAATAAAATACAGTATAGTGACACCATGGAATATTATTCAACCCCAAAAAGGAAGTACTGATACCATGCTACAACATGGGTGAACCTTGACAACAATATGCCACAGGAAAGAAATCAGTCACAAAAAAGCACATATTATGGATATTTCATATAAATGGATTCATATAACAGGCAAATGTATAGAGATAAAAAGTAGATCAGTGGGTGGTTAAGATACGAATAAATCTTGCAATTATAAAGACAGAAAAAGAAGTTCATGCTAGTTTTGCTGTCATACCTCAAACTGCAAAAGTTCCAGCCACACAGCACAACTTTTATTTCATTATGTTGTTATAATTGTTCTATTTTCTTACTAGTTATTGCTGCTTACTGTTTGTAGTGTATAAGTTAAACTTTATCATTGCTATATATAAATAAGAGGAAATATATATAAAATGTTTCAGTACCATCCAAGGTATCAAGCATCTACTGGGGGTCTTAGAACATATCCCCCAAGGATAAGGGGTGATCACTACAAAGAACTTCCCTACCTCCTACTTCTAACCAAGATGGAGTTACAGGGAACAGACTTTACCCTCTTGGCTAAACAACCAGGAACTCTGCACAAAATATATACATCAAGTTTTCAAGACACTGGACACTAGGCAACAAAGGAAAGTGATCCCCAAAATATGAGAAAAACATGGACAGCTCTTTCATTGCCCCAGTTTACTGCCTTTAAGAGAGTTTCCATAATCCTAGTACTCTGGGAGGCTGAGGCAGTGGATTGCTTAAGCTCAGGAGTTCAAGACCAGCCTGAGCCAAGAGCAAGATCCCACCTCTAAAACTAGCCATTGTTGAGTATGGTGCTTATAGTCCCAGCTACTCAAGAGGCTTAGGCAAGAGCATCTCTTGAGCCCAAGAGTTTGAGGTGCGTGAGCTATGACATCATAGTACTCTACTGAGCGTAACAAAACAAGACTGTCTCAAAAAAAAAAAGGGGGGGGGCGGCGCCTGTGGCTCATCGAGTAGGGTGCCGGCCCCATAACCGAAGGTGGAGGGTTCAAACCCGGCCTCGGCCAAACTGCAAAATAGAAAAATAGCCAGGTATTGTAGCCTGTAGTCCCAGCTGCTCGGGAGGCTGAGGCAAGAGAATCACCTAAGCCCTGGTTGTGTGAGCTGTGTGATGCCACAACACTCTACCGAGGGTGATAAAGTGAGACTCTGTCTCCACAGTAAAAAAAAAAAAACAACAACAAAACAGAGAAAGAAAAAGAGTTTCCAGACCATGGATGCAAAAAAGGGGCACTCAGGTAAGCGTTAGAAGGCCTAGAGTCACTGAGACAGAGCTGAGGAGAAAGTTGCACAGAGACAATTCCCAAGATCTGCAGTGATATGAACATCTCTAAAAGCAACTGAGCTGCTGCTGTCTTGTGAACGTTGGGAGGAAGAGGGACTAGCTGCCACATTTTGGATCATCCCACTCAGAAAAAGTTCTCGGAAGGCACAGAGTAACAGTGTGGGACATCCAATAGTACAATAAAGGATTTCTGGTTTCTTAAAAAAACCTTAGAATTTCCTAAATTATATGAATATCTTTGTTAAGCTAATTATGTGACTCAAGGTAGGCCCCCAGGTTAATTCAGAATGGGGGCTGGTCATCAGAAGGACCAGGCAAGTGATGAGAGAGAGGATGCAGCCACCCAATTTCCTGGAGGAGAAGGGCAGGAAAGGGGCTGGAGACTTGAGTTCAATCATGTGGCCAATGACTCAGTCAATCATGCCTACCTACTGGTTGCTTCCTGGTTGATGAACAACTGATGTACAGGGAAGGTGACACACCTGGATCCCTTTAGGAGAGGGTTCAGAAGCTCTGTGTCTTACCCCCAGATCTTGCCCTATGTGTCCCTCCATTTAGCTGTTCCTAACCTGTATCTTCCATAATAAATCTATAAGGGGGAGGGAGGAAGGGATTTGGAAAACTCCCACCTAATGGGTACAATGTAGGAGTATATGGCATACTTCCTGGGTGAAGGGCTCAATGACAACTTGGACTTTACCTAACAAATGCAAACAATGTAACTTAATTGTTGTACCCATATATTAATATAAAATTAAAAGGGAAAAAAACCTGTAAGCATAGTGTCTTTAGTTAGTTCTGTGAATTGTTCTAGGAAATTATCAAACCTAAGGGGATTGTGGGAACCTCCAAATTTATAGCCAGTTATTCAGAAGTGTGAGTGGCCCCCAATATTTGCAGGTGGCATCTCAAGTGGGGACAAACTTGTGAAGGAGGATAACCTCAACTCGGGAAATGAACTAACTACAGATAGTGACAGGGTCCACCTGAAAGAATGGTAGGACACCTAATCTGTGTCAGAAAATTGATGTCAAAACAGTCCCCCATGGGGCGGTGCCTGTGGCTCAGTAGGTAGGGCACTGGCCCCATATACCGAGGGTGGCGGGTTCAAACCCAGCCCCGGCCAAACTGCTACAAAAAAATAGCCAGGTGTGTGGCAGGTGCCAGTAGTCCCAGCTACTTGGGAGGCTGAGGCAAGAGAATCGCCTAAGCCCAGGAGTTGGAGGTTGCTGTGAGCTATGACACTACAGTACTCTACCTAGGGCGACAAAGTGAGACTCTGTCTCCAAAAAAAAAAAAAAAAGTCCCTGGGCAGTGCCTGTGGCTCAGTGAGTAGGGCCCCGGCCCCATATACTGGAGGTGGCAGGTTCAAACCTGGCCCCGGCCCGAAACTGGAAAAAAAAAAAAAAAAAATTCCCCCTTGATTATTCAACAAGATTATTGATCAGTACATGCACATGAGGAAACCACACGATGCCTGATAAAGAACAAGTAAAAGACAAAAATACAAAAATAAAGACTAAAAATTAACAAATTAGAAAACAAAAAGAGAAGGTAAGGCCAAAAGGTGGTTCTTTGTAAAAACTAATAAAATTGATAAACCTATAACAATAACAATGAAGAAAAAGAAAAGGCCCCAAAAACCAAATATCAAGAATTAAACAAGAGGGAATTATTCAGCAGTGGCAGAAGAGGCAGCAGCAGGTCCTGAGTCAGTGAGAGCAACAGCCTTAATCCCAGAAGCCAAGAACTGAAAAACACCTCTAAAAGCAACTAAGCTGCTATCTTGTGAAGGTTGGGAAGGGGGATCAGGTGCCACATTTTGGATCGTCCTGCTCAGAGAAAAAGCTGGGGAAGGCAAGAGTGACAGTGGTGGGACATCAGTAGTGGAAAAAAGCTAAGCTAAAAACTAGGGACAAGATAAAGGAGACCAGCATGAAAAGCAGGTGCAGGGGAGCACAGAGACCCCAGGACAGAGCCTACACATGGAGGTCCTGGGGGCCTATTAGCAGATTACCCCCACCCCACACTGTCCCCTACTAGGCAGGACCCAGTGTCCAGTTCAATTCCTGGGTGGACCTCTCCCCTACACAGAGGGAGCAGAGGAAGACATGGGAGCTGGGCACCCATGGGATTGTTGGCTGCTCAAATGCTAGCCCTACAGCGAGGGCTGGAGGGAGGAGGGTCTGGCCTGTGATCTCTTTAGGGAAAGAACCACCAATTTGCAGCTAGGAGCTTCCCTTCCAAAACACAGGTGGGTTTGGGCATGGAGTCTGGGGAGCAAGTGACCCAGCTGCTTATCAAATATTAGAGACAGGAGCTCTGCTAGTCCGAGACCCTAAATTCACTGAAGACCATAAGGGTCCAGAGCGATGTGGCTTTTTGGGGATAGCTGCACAACCAACTTTCGTTCTACTTTCCAGGTGCTGGTAACAATCTTTGGGCACAGCCCGAACACTGCCAAACAGATTAAGCAGGTTGTGCCCACATCATGGACTTTTCAATCTCTATGCACAATCTGGATCACAGGGTCACATCTCCCATATCGCTGATTGAGTCAGTGCCCTTGATTGTAGGGTGTATGCCTCTGGCCGGGGCCACTGCTAACTGGGGCACCCTAACCATCTGCACAGTGTTCATTCCCAGAATAAGAAAGCCAATTCCAATCTCCTTGACAACGTGCCACAAGACACACTGTGAAATTCAATTTCTAGCCTTGGAGCTTCACATTCAAAAATGGCTGGCTTTTTTATTGTTGTTTTGTTTTTAATACTGGAGTGCCCCCTAGTGTCTCAAAAAAAAAAATTTAAACACTCACTAAGAACAACATAACCTACAGTTAAAGAAAAAATTACGGCTTGGCACCTGTGGCTCAGCGGGCTAAGGCGCCAGCCACGTACACCTGAGCTGGTGGGTTCGAATCCAGCCTGGGCCGCCAAACAACAATGACAGCTGCAACCAAAAAATGGCCAGGCGTTGTGGCGGGCGCCTGTAGTCCTAGCTACTTGGGAGGTGGAGGCAAGAGACTTGCTTGAGCCCAGGAATTAGAGGTTGCTGTGAGCTGTGAAGTCACAGCACTCTATCCAGGGCAACAGCTTGAGGCTCTGTCTCAAAAAAAAAAAAAAGAAAGAAAAGAAAAAAATTACACGTTAAGAACAACAAACTACTGCCAATCAGACCAGATCATCTCCTACAAGGGAGGACAATGTATTAATAGCTACCTCAGAAGATCCTGACTACAAAGAAATTATGGAAATTACAGAAAGGAATTCAGATTATTGGATGGCAAAAACAAAACCCCGTGGCTCATACCTAAAATCCTAGCACTCTGAGAGTCTGAGGCAGGTTAATTGCTTGAGCTCAGCAGTTCAAAACCATCCTGAGCCAGAGAGAGACTCGTTTTTAAAAATAGCCAGGTATTGTGGTGGGTACCTAGCTACTCAGGAGTGTGAGGCAAGAGGATTGCTGGAGCCCAAGAGTTTGAGGTTACTGTGACCTATGATGCCATTGCACTCTACCTAGGATGACAGAGTGAGATTATGTCTCAAAAAAAAAAAAAAAAGAAAGAAAGAAAGAAATTGAAGTTAAAGTGGAAAATCAGCAAAACAAAATCCAAAAATTGACCCAAGAGCTTAATAAAAGACAGGACAAAGTCTCCAAGGATTTAGACACCATTGGAAATGATATAAATGAGCTAAAAGAATTGAAGGAGTTGGCCAGGCGTGGTGGCTCACACCTATAATCCCAGCACTCTGGGATGGTGAGGCGGGTGGATTGCTTGAGGTCATGAGTTCGAGACCAGACTAAGCAAAAGCAAGACCCATCTCCTAAAAAAGAAAATAGCTAGGCATTGTAGCCGGTGCCTGTAATCCAAGCAATTCGGAAGGCTGAGGCAAGAGAATCATTTTGAGCTCAAGAGTCTGAGGTTGCTGTGAGCTACGACACCTTGGCAATCTACCAAGGGAGACAAAATGAGACTATGTCTATAAAAACAAACAAAAAAAACTGACTGAAGGAGTCAAAGAATCTTAAAATGTAGCAGGAGATTAAACTATGGAAAAGAAAGACTCTCAAGCTTGAAGACAAGGTTCTTGGGTTAACCCTGTCATTTAAAGAAGAGAGTAAAAGCAGAGCAATCTCTTAGAGAATTAAGGGACTTAAGCATACCAACATACAAAGTATAGGTATCCCCAAAGGGGAAGAAGAAAGTCCCAAGCCAGAGGAAAGGGGACTCCTCCTATCTTCAATCTTCCCAAACCAAACAATTGTAAACCTAGAATTCTGTACCCTACAAAACTAAGTCTCATTTTCACTAGAGAAATCAAATATTTTTACAGACAAGCAAGCACTCAGGAAATCTGCCACTACAAGAGCAGGCTTATAGGAAGTATTCAGATCTGTACTATACATAGACCAACACAATGAACCATCAGCAAAATAAAGACACCTGGAAACTAAAAAACAAAGACTTGCTTCCGTAATGGCCCAAGTGATATAACAAGGCAACAATCCTCCACGTACAAAGACAAACAGAACTCTACCCTACTCATTGATTCTCTCAATAAATGTAAATGGCCTGAATTCTTCACTGAAGAGGGACAGATGGTTAACTAGAAAAAAAAAGTACAAACTAAGTATTTGCTATCTTCAGGAAACATGTCTAACCCCCTCCCCCCAGGGACATATCAAGACTCAGAGTGAAGGGTTGGAGAATAATTACTTCAGGCAAATGGAAACCAAAAGAAAGCAGGTGTTACAATCCTCTGCAATTAGATACAATGGGCTTTAAAACAAAAAAAGTAAAGATAAAGATGGTCACTATTCATTAGCCAAGGAAACAATACAACAAAATGACATTTAAATGCTCCCAGATACATAAAATGAACCCTAACCAGTCTTAACAATATGATATCTTACAATAGCCAGAGACTTCAACACCCTACTGACAGAACTGAACAGATCCTCTAAGCAGAAACTAAATAAAGGCTGGGTGTGGTGGCTAATGCCTGTAAACATAGCACTCTGGGAGGCCAAGGTGGGAGGACTGCCTGAGCTCAGGAGTTCAAGACCAGCCTGAGCAAGAGCCAAACTCCATCTCTACTAAAAACAGAAAAGCTAGCTGGGTGTAGTAGCACATGCCTATAGTCCCAGCTGCTCAGGAGGCTGAAGCAAGAGGGTTGTTCAAACCCAAGAGTTTGAGGTTGCTGTGAGCTATGATGATGCCAAGGCACTGTACCCAGGGCAACAGAGCAAGACTGTCTCAAAAAAAAAAAAAAGGCAGTGCCTGTGACTCAGCTGACCCCATATGCTGGAAGTAGTGGGTTCAAACCCAGCCCTGGCCAAAAACTGCAAAAAAAAGAAAAAAGCACCACAAGTCAACAATCTAATGACTCATCTCTCAAGGAGTCAGAAAAGGAAAAGCGATCTAATCTCAGACAGAAAAGAAAAGAAATAACCAAAATCAGATCAGAACTAAATGAAATTGAGAACAAAAGAATCATTCCGAAGATTAATGAAACAAAAAGTTGGTTCTTTGAGAAGATGAACAAACCAGATACACATCTGGCCAGATTAACTAGAAAAAGAAAAGCAAGATCTCTAATAAGCTCAATCAGAAATGAAAAGGGATAAATAACAACCAATACCACAGAGATATAAAAGATCATCACTGAATACTACAAAAAAAAAATCTACTCTCAGAAATTTGGACATGTGGAGGAAATGAATAAATTCCTAGAATCACACTACTTCCTTAAACTCAACCAAGAAATAAAACCCGTGAATAAACCAATTTCAAGCTGCAAAATCGAAACAATAAAAAAGTCTCTAGGCTCGGTGCCTGTGGCTCAACGGGCTAAGGCACCAGCCATGTACACTTGAGCTGGTGGGTTCGAATCCAGCCTGGGCCCGCCAAACAACAATGATGGCTGCAACCAAAAAATGTCCAGGTGTTGTGTGGGCGCCTGTAGTCCCAGCTACTTGGGAGGCAGAGGCAAGAAACTCGCTTGAGCCCAGGAGTTGGAAGTTGCTGTGAGCTGGGATGCCACTGCACTCTATCCAGGGTGACAGCTTGAGGCTGTCTCAAAAAAAAAAAAGTCTCTAACCAGTTTCATAGCAGAATTCCACCAAACCTTCAAAGAAGAGCTGGCACCTCTTCTTATATTGCAGAATCTATTCCAAAACATTGAGAAGGAAGGCACCCTCCCAACTCCTTCTTTGAAGCAAATATCACCCAAAATATTGGATACCAAAACTGGGAAAGAGCACAACAACAACAAAATCTACAGAATAGTATCATGAATGAATATCAGTGCAAAAATACTCAATAAAATCTTAGCAAACATTAGTCAGATATACATCAAAAAAATTATCCACCATGACCAAGTGGGTTTTGTACCAAGGATGCAAGGCTGGTGAATTATAAACGTAATACACCACATAAAAGTAAAAACAAAAACCATATGATTCTTTCAAGAGATGTAGAGCAGTGGTTCTCAATCTTTCTAATGCCATGGCCCTTTAACATAGTTCCTACGGGTCATGACCCACAGGTTGAGAATCGCTGATGTAGAGAAATCCTTTGACAAAATTCAGCACCCTTTTGTGGTGAGAACACTCAAAAATATAGGTATCATCCTAGCACACTGGAAGGCCAAGGTGGGTGGACTGCCTGAGCTCCTAAGTTGGAGACCAGCCTGACCACGTACAAGATCCTGTCTCTAAAAAATAGCCAGGTGTTGCACCTGTAGTCCCAGCTACTCAGGATGCTGAGGCAAGAGAATCACTTGAGCCCAAGAGTTTGAGTTTGCTATAAGCTATGATGCTAGAGCACTCTATTGAGGGTGACAAAATGAGACTCTGTTCCCCTGCCCCCCAAAATAGACATAGATGGGACATTTTTCAAACTGAGAAAAGCCACCTACAACAAACCCATAGCCACCTTCATACTGAACAGAAAAAAGTTGAAAACATTCTCTAGAACAAGGATGCCCACTATCACCACTACTTTTCAACATAGCTCTGGGAGTTCTAGCCAATGTAGTCAGACAAGACAAAGATATTAAGTGTATCCAAAGGGGAGCAGAGGTGGCCAAATTACTGCTCTTCACAAATATGATCCTATACTTAGAAAACCCCAAAGACTCAATCACAAGACTCCTCCAAGTGATCAAAAACTACAGCAATGTTTCAGGTTACAAAATCAATGTACAAGGTGGCTCTGTGGCGCAACGGATAGCGCATTGGACTTCTAGTGACAAAAATCAATGTACACATATCAGTAGCCTTCATATACACCAACAACAATCAAGCTGAGAATCAAATAAAAAACAGAATACTCTTCACAGTAGCATCAAAAAAAAATGAAATACCTTGAAATAAATCTAACAAGGAATATGAAGAATCTCAACAGAGAGACTTACAATTCACTGAGAAAAGAAATAGCAGAGGATATTACATATGGAAATACATATCATAATCATGCTCATGGCTTGGAAGAATTAAAATTGTTAAAATGCCTATACTACTCAAAACAATCAGATTTATAGCCGGGCGTTGTGGCGGGCGCCCGTAGTTCCAGCTACTTGGGAGGCTGAGGCAAGAGAATCGCCTTAGCCCAAGAGCTGGAGGTTGCTGTGAGCTGTGATGCCACAGCCCTCTACCAAGGGCAACAACGTAAGACTCTGTCTCTAAAAAAAAATAACTTAACAAAACAAACAAACAAAAAAACCCCACAATCTACAGATTTAAATCAATCTCCAATAAAATACCAATGTCTTTTTTTTCTTTTTCTTGAGAGAGTCTCACTTTGTTGCCTCTAGTAGAGTGCCCTGGCATCATAGCTCTTGGGCTCAAGCGACCCTCTTGCCTCAGCCTCCCAAGTAGCTGGGACTACAAGCGCCCACCACAACATCTACACAAATCTGTAGATTGTTTTGAGTACTATAGGGCATTTTAACAATGTGAATTCTTCCAAGCCATGAGCAAAAAGACAACCTTCAGAATGGGAAAAGATATGTGTATGCTACCAGAATCTAATGAACTCCAGCATTATCAATAAGAAAAAACAACCCCATTAAAAACTGGGCAAGGGACATGAATAGAAACTTTTCTTATGAGGATGGAAGAATGCCAACAATCACATGAAAAAATGTTCATCATCTCTAATTATCAGAGAAATGCAAATCAAAACAACTTTGAAATAGTACCTAACCCCAGTGAGAATAGCCCAAATCACAAGGTCCCAAAACAACAGTTGCAAGCATGGGTGCAGAGAGAAGGGAACACTCATACACTATTGGTGAGACCGCAAACTAGTACAGCGTTTTTAGAAAAAAGTATGGAGATTCTTCAAAGAACTAAAAGTAGTCCTACCATTTGACCCTGCAATTTCACTACTGGGCATAACACGAAGGGAAAATAAAGATATTTTACTCCAGGAACATTTGCACTAGAATGTTCACAGCCACTCAGTTCACAATTCCAAGGATGTGGGGAAAATCCAAGTGCCTATTAACAAGTGAATGGATAAGGCTAGGCTCTGGCCTATAATCCTCATAGTCTGGGATTCTGAGGTAGGTGGATTATTTGAGCTAAGGAGTTCCAGACCAGCCAGACCAAAAGCAAGAACAAGACCAAGACCCAAGACCCTGTTTCTACTAAAAATAGAAAAACTAGGCTCATGGCCTATAGTTCAGCACCTTACAGTCACATACACTGGAGCTGGTGGGTTCAAACTCAGCCTGGGCCTGCCAAACAACAATGACAACTACCTCCAAAAAAAAAATAGCCAGGCATTGTGGTGGGCGCCTGTAGTCCCAGCTACTTGGGAGGCTGAGGGAAGAGAACTGCTTAAGCCCAAGAGTTTGAGGTTGCTATGAGCTGTGACACCATGGCACTCTACCCGGAGTGACAACCTGAAACTCTGTCTCAAAAAAATAAAAAATACAGGCGGCACCTGTCGCTCAACCGAGTAGTGTGCTGGCCCCATATGCCAGAGGTGGCAGGTTCAAACCCAGCCCTGGCCAAAAAAATAAATACGTAAATAAAAATACAAAATACAAAATAAATAATAGAAAAACTAGCCCAGCATTGTGGCAGGCACCTGTAGTTCCAGATACTCGGGAGGCTGAGGCAAGAGGATCATTGGAGCCCAAGAGTTTGAGGTTGCTGTGAGCTATGATGCCACAGCCCTCTACCCAGAGTGAGAGAGCAAGATGCTGTCTCTCTAAAATAAATAAATAAAATGAAATGAAATAAACTATGGCATATGTATGGCATGGAATACTATTCACTCCTTAAAAAGATGCAATTTTGCATCCTTTGTAACAACCTGGGTGGATTTGGAAAACACTCTAAGCGAAGTACTGAAAGATTGGAAAAAACAAGCATGACATGTACTCAATTATCAGTCTGAAACTAGGAGATTAATACTCACAGACCCACATGAGAAAATATTTCAATTAAATTCAAAAAGGGGGAAGGGAGAGCGTTTAGTAGCTTCCCATCCAATGGGTACAATGCATGGATATTATGGCACACTCCCTGGGTGGAGGACACAACTACAATTTTGAATTTTACCTGTCACGTGTAAATTATATAACCTAATGGTTTGTGCCCTAATATTCATCTGAAATTAAAAAAACAACAGCCGGGTGCAGTGGCTCACGCCTGTAATCCCAGCACTGTGGGAGGCTGTGGAGGGAGAATTGCTTGAGCTCAGGAGTTCGAGACTTGCCTGAGTGAGAGTGAGACCCCAACTCATAAAAAAATGGAAAAACCCAGCCAGGCGCTGCAGGCAGCGCCTGTAATCCCAGCGGCTTCCGGAGGCTGAGGCAGCAGGATGCCCACAAGCCCGAGTCAAGAGGTTGCAGTGAGTTACCACGCCCACTGAACTCTGCTCTGGGGCATTGGGTGGCCTTGTGTATCAACAAAAAAAAAAAAAAAAAAAAGAAGAAGAAATAAAAAAAATTAAAAAAAAAACCAATAGAATAAACCCATTCATGATTAAACCCGAACTCTTAGTAAACCAGAAATAAAAGAAAATTTTATATCATATAAAGTACTATGGCATGCACCACACTTGGTAAATACTGAAAACTTCTCTGCGATCAAAAATAACAAAAGGGAAAGAGCATTGGAAAGCTTGTAAGATACTAGCAATGTTCGTTCTTAACCTAAATGATAGTCACACTGGTGTTCACTTTTTAGTAATCCACTGAGGTGAACATTTACATTTTATAATAAGTATATTTCACATTTAACAAAAGATTTTTTTAAATGAGCATCAGACTGAGATATTGTTATGGGGCCTAAAATTCATGTTGACGTCCTAAGTGTCAGTACCAAATGTGACTATATTTGGAGACAGGGTCTTTAAGAAGATAATTAAGTTAAAATGCAGTCTTTAGGATGGGCATATCCAATCCAACATGACTGGTCTCCTTATATGAGGAGAACATTTAGACACTGAAGTAGAAAACATGAAGATATACCTACAAGCCAAGGAGAACAGCTTCAGAAAAAACCAACTATCCTCTAGAATTGTAAATTTGTTGTTTAAGCCATCCATTTTATAATTCTTCCTTATGGCAGCCTTAGCAAACTAATACAGAGTTCTTCAGACCCTAAAGACTAAAAGTTTACAACCCATACTCCTCATACGCTAAGTATGACCACAATGAGGAAATGTGTGAAGAAAAATGAACACAGGAATTAATCAAATACAGTAATAAATTTAAAAAGCTAATGATAGTAAGAAACAAAGCAACCCCCCATTTTTGCATAAAAATGTACAAACCAAAATACTAAGACACCTGCCATGCTCTGGAAACATTCAGAAATACTCAATAACTTTATACTTTATTGGGAAAAATTAGAGTTCAACTAAGTAATAAACCATGGAAAAGTCAGGTATGGTAACTCATGCTTATAATCTTGGCTTTGAGAGGTCGAGACAAGAGGCCAGGAATTGGAGACTAGCCTGGACAACATAAAAACACCCCATCTCTACAAAAAAACATAAAAATCTGCCAGGTATGGTTGCGCACACCTGTTTTCTTAGCTACTGGGGGGTGGAGGGAGCTTAAGGCAGGAGCATCTCTTAAGCCAAGAGTTCAAAGCTGCAATGGGCTATGATCACACCACTGCACTCCAGCCTGGGCAACAGAGTTAGAGCCTTTCTGTATTTAAAAAAAGAAAGAAACAGTAGGAGGGGAGGAGTGAAGACTAATCAGAACAAAAAGAGGGCAAGCCAAAAAAAAAAAAAAATGCTACGTGTAGAAACCGAGGAGCTTAATTTCAAAAAAAAAAAAAAACTTAATCATATTAAATACCTTAGATAGGCTAAAAAGAATAAAGTCTAAAAAAAAAAAAGCCATTGGACTGGTTAATTAGTTGGCCATTTATGAACTAACTTTTATAAAATTAACAGGGAAAAGGAAAACTTAATTCAAGTGGTTAAAAAGTAGGTGACAATTCCAGCTATACCAGCAGTTATCGACCTGTGGGTCTTGACCCACAGGAACTGTATTAAAGGGCCGCAGCATTAGGAAGGTTGAGAACCACTGAGCTACACTGATAAGGCTAATAAAAACCTTTTGCAACTGTGTGGAAGTGAGCTAACACCTGGTCAGTCTCCATTCTTCTTTTCCCCTCTATTAAAGTCTTTTCTTGGGAGAGGGGGGAGGAAGGTAGGCGACAAAGGAAATACATAAATTGAAAAGAGGTTCCATGTAGATGGGGATATGAAATTAAGACTATAAGAAAGACTTTCATAGGCAACAAGATTATACACTTTTTCCTAAATAGAAATGAATGAGGGATGAAGAAAAAAGGTCTAAAGTAAAAAAAGAAGCAGACATAACTCATGTTCCGTTATCAAGTGGACAGAGAAATACTGTCACTGTATGTGGGGAGGTCAGAATGGAAGAATGGGGATTTAGAAAACAACTATAGGGGGCATCATACAAAGAGAGGTGAAAGAAAAGCCTGTGATACTCACAAAGTCAGACTATTGGCAACTTTGTTCCTTTCTCCAATAATGATCAGCAGATCAGAGATCTAACCAAAGCTGGAGATTAACCAGTAGAAATTAAAGACCAGAGGGTGAGAGAATAGTAGAATCAGCTGGAAATTCAAGCCTCCCTACCAGATACCTGTGGTCACTTGATTTAAGGTTGGAATTCCTTGTGGAATCTTACAACTGATTCCACACTTGCTCCAAACAAAACTGCATCTATACCTACTTGTTGGCACACACTTGTAATCCTACCATTCAAGAGGTGGGAGGATCTCTTGAACTCAGGAGTTTGACACCAGCAAAAGCAAGACACCATCTCTGCTAAAAATAGAAAAAATTAGCCAGGTGTCATGGGCACCAGTAGTCCAGCTACTCAAAAGGCTGAGGTAGGAGGATCACTTGAACCCAGGAGCGTGAGGTTGCTCTGAGCTAGGCTGACACCCAGCCTGGGCAAGAGTGAGACTGTTTCAAAAAAAAAAAAAAAATTAAACCTGAACCCAATAGATGATCTAATATATACCCACATAAGAGAAAAACTCGAATCAATTTAAGGTGGAGGGGGGAGGGGAACGAGGGGGGGGTGGGGAAAGGAGTGGGGGGGCAACAAGGTGGGTAGGGGAACCAGAGGAGTGGGAGAGGGGAGGAGGAGGATGGGGAGTTAAGGTGTATGGCACACCTCTTGGGGGTGGGACACAATTATAAGAGGGACTTTACCTAACAAATACAAACAGGGTAACCTAATTCTCTGTACCCTCAAAAAACCTAAACAAATAAATAAAAATAAGGAAAAAATAAACCTACTGGGGAGCTTGTTTAAAAAAACAGATTGTGGGCTCAGCGCCTGTGGCTCAAGCGGCTAAGGCGCCAGCCATGTGCACCTGAGCTGGCGGGTTCGAATCCAGCCCAGGCCTGCCAAACAACGACAGCTGCAACCAAAAAATGGCCGGACATTGTGGTGGGCACCTGTAGTCCCAGCTACTTGGGAGGCAGAGGCGGGAGACTTGCTTGAGCCCAAGAATTAAGAGGTTGCTGTGAGCTGTGATGCCAGGCACTCTGTCCAGCTCTGTCTCAAAAACAAACAAACAAACAAACAAAAAAAGATTTTGATTAAGGTGGGTCTGAGATTTTGTACTTCTAACAAACTTCTAGAGATGCCACCACAGACCAGATGCCCACACTCCACACTTAAGGGGCAACTGACCATCCTATATTGGTTTAATGGAGGCACCTGCGTCATTCTAATACTTGTTAGTGGATACTACTCTCTCTCCTAACTATTTTTACCACTTCTCATCTGCCCCAGGATTTGGTACTAGTAATATCAAAATTATAATAGCTATCATTTTTGTTATTATGCCAAGTACTGTTACATATATTCATTTAATCCTCAAAAAAAAAAATTATAGAAGTTGTACTATTATCTTCATTTCACAGGATTAGAAAAACAAGTAACTTACCTAAGGACAGTAGGCTAGTAAATGATAGAACCCAGACTGTCTCTACCTAAATTGCTTCTCCAGGGCAAAAGTGCTAGTGGCCCTTAGTTCTAGCGGCTTCTCACAGAGGACAGGGTCTCTGGATGGAAAGGACTGCTGGATCCACATCTCCATACGGCGGGAAAATAGGGAGAATGAGTTGTTACAGGAGCTACCAGAGGGCTATCAGAAAATACAGTTCTCCAGGGAGACTGAGTGGAAACTGGCACAAAAGAAAAGTTTTTTATTTCAACAAATTTACAATGTGTAATTGGAAAGGCAAGACTAACTTGGATAGTAAAGTCAATTTCACTAATATACAAGTATCACGGCAAAAAAAAAAAAAAAAAATCAGGCGTTTGCAATTTAAGTAGCGTGTTTGTGTAGTTTCCGGGCACTGAGAATTTGCATTTCTAAGAAGTTCCCAGATGACCACAAAACTAACCTGGGACCCACACTTTCACAATCACTGACACAGTGAAAACCTGAGTTGTTTTCCGTTACCCAGTTATAAACATACAGGCTTATGGCATCTCTTAACTTTTTACACTCAGATTTGGATTTTTTTAGAAACTCTGTTAATTCACAGATTTGAACTTTTAAAAAATTACTAAATCCGAGCTATTTTGCTGACAGTATTTGTTAAAAATTATGCTTAAAATCTTCAGAGATTTCTTGAAACCATCAAATCCAGAGTTCCTTCGGGTCTCGCTTTGCACTAGCTGTGCCTTTTCCCTAGGCCGCTCTTGGAGCCAAGTAACATCGCAGCATTCCGCCGCCGCAGGCGAAGGACCGCCACCGGGCGCAGGGGCTAAGGGACCGGGGCGCCCCTGGGCCGCGAAGTCACCCACCGGCGCGAGCCCCCCGCCCGGGGTAGCGCCTGTGGCCTCTCCGTGTCCGCGCCGCCCGCCCCCGCGACCTGCCGGGCCGAACCTGCAGCCCTGCCCTCCGCGCGAACACACACGACCGCGCAGACTCACATCCCGGTCGCCTGCCTGCCTCTCCAGAAAGATACCCGCCCGGGCCGGCGGGAGAAGATGGCGAGCAGCCCGCGACAGCAGCCGAGCGTTTTAACGCGCGCCGGGCAGCCTCGCGCGTCCTCCTCGACGCTCTCGTCAGGTGGCTGGACGTCCCCCCGGCGTGCGCCGCGGATTGGCCCCGCCCAGGAGGCGGGGCTGTCCCTGCGTGCCGGTTTTACGCCGGGGGTTTTCTTTCACTTTCCTCTGCGGAGCGCTCTCTGCGTAGGAAATCCTACGTGGAATCCAAATACATGAAGTGGATACGAAACCTATGTTATTATTAATTTATTTCATAAGTTTCAATAACATGCAATAAAACCGGAGAAATCTATTTTCAGCATAAGTTTTGAAATGGGGATAATAACAAGTGATGTAGTCCTATTTGGGGGCGGGACGAGGAGGTTTGCGAACGGCGCGCGTTGAGGGTAGATGGAAATAGTAAGTTTTATTTTGTCTTTGTCTTTAACTGCTAGACTTGCAATATTAGGAAGCTTTCCAAAGAGGAAATGACAGTTTTTCTAGAGATATACACGAATGCAAGTTAATTGGCAACAAATTAAAAGGTGTGTTAAAATTTGGTATGCAGGGCCAGACCGGTGGCTCGCACCTATAACCCTAGGATTCTGGGAGGCTGAGACGGCTGGACCACCTAGCTCAGGAGCTCAGGATGAAAGGAGGGGGGGCACTCGAGCAGCACAAAACTTACAGAACACCAAGGCTTGTGCAAAGGTCTTTATTGGCGGGGGAAGCTGCAGGGCAGCATTAAGGAGGAGGGGAGAGAGAGAGAGAAACGGAAGAGAGGAGAGGAGACAGAGAAAGGGGGAGAGAGAGAGAGAACAGGAGAGGAGAAGAGACACACACAGGGAGATAGGAGAGAAGGGAGAGAAGAGAGAGAGCAAAAGACAAGGGCATCTGATATAGTCTCGGTTAGGGGAGGTGTCGGGATGGTTACTGCTCTGGTGCAAGAGCCATAGGGGGCGGGCCGTAAGTTTGAGCTTTTCAGGGGATAATCGGGATAGACAAAGTTGTGCAATTATCTAACACAGGAGACCAGCCTGAGCAAAAGGGAGACCTGTCTGTACGAAAAATAGAAAAAGCTAACTGGGCTTTGTGGCTGGTGCCTGTAGTTACCGGAGTCCTAAGGCACGGGGATTGCTTGAGCCGGAGTCTGAGGTTGCCTTGAGCTAGGATCCCAGGGCAGTAAAGGCTCAGTATCTGTAGCTCAGTGGTTAGGACGCCCGCACGTACACCAGGGAAGGTGGGTTCAAACCCGGCCAGGGCCTACTAAACAAACCAACGACAACAACAAAAATAGCTGGGCGTTGTGGCCGGCGCGTGTAGTCCCAGCACTCGGGAGGCAGAGTCAAGAGAATCGCACAGCACTCACAGAGGGCGACAAAGTGAGACTGTCTCAATAAATAAATGAATAAAGTAAAATAATAAAATACACGTGACATAAAATTTACCATCTTAACTATTTTTTTAGGGGTACAGTTCAGTGGTATTAACTACATCTACACTGTTAATGCCACTGTCACCATCAATCGTCTGATACAGGGTTCCCTGGTTCAGAGCTGGACAGGGATCCCCGTTTTCTAGGCCTGGGCAAACAGATTTTTTTTTTTTCCCAAACCACACTCTCTGGACAAGCAGGATAGGAGAAAAGCAGCTTAACCAGTACTCTATCTTGGTGACTCCCCCTGGAGTGGAAAATACAAACCCTGCTGCTCTGCCTGGGACAGGAACTGAGAGGACCACATTCATTTGTTAATACATTCCATCACTAATCAACATAAGCAGGATATTTTCTAACCAAATGTGACATACAGTTCCCAAGATACCCACTGGTAGGCAGTAGATCAATCTAGAGCAATGGTTCTCAACCTTCCTAATGCTGCGGCCCTTTAATACAGTTCCTTGTGTTGTGGTAACCCCAACCATAAAATTATTTTCGTTGCTACTAATGAGGAACTGTATTAAAGGGTCACAGCATTAGGAAGGATGAGAACCACTCTAGACAACAGACCACGGCAGTGTCCACTTGGGAATTCCCCCCCACTTCCTGCTGGAGGCTTTGTTACCCTTCTAAGTCCATCTCTGTAAAATAAACTTTGTCCTGTCCCTTACTAGTATGGTCTGGGGTTTCATTCTTGAATCCTCAGGCCAAGAACCACCCCCCACCTCCCCACCGCACCAAGAGAAAAAAAGCTGGTAACACATCTACAGAACTCTTTTCATCTTGCAAAACTGAAATTCCTTACCCATTAAACAATGGGGCAGTCTCACTCTGTGCCCTTTGTATAGTGCCCCATTCCCCTCCTTCCTGGCAATTGCCATTCTTTCCATCTCTAGGTACTTCATGCAAATGGAATCATATCATATTTGTGTGTGACTGATGTATTTCACTTGGCATCGTGTCTTCAAGATTCATCCATGTTATAAATCCATGTCAGAATTTCCTTTTAAAGGCTAAGTAGTATTCCATTGTATATACATGCATATAGACCACAATTTTTACTCATTCGTCTGTCAGCTGTCATAGATTGTTCCCACAGTTTTGGCTACTGTGAAATAATGCTGCTATGACCATGCATGTAAAAATATCTGTTCTTTTCTCTGCTTTCAATTTGTTTCGGTATATGCCCAGAAGTGGAATTGCTGGATCATATGGTTATTATATTTTTAATTTTTGGAGGAACTGCCACACTGTTTTTCATAATGGCTGCACCATTTTATGTGCCCAACAACAGTACAGGAGAGTCATTTTCCTCACATCCTCACCAACATTTACTGCTTTTTGATAGTAGCCATCCTTATGAGTGTGAGGTGGTATCTTGTGGTTTTGATTTGCATTTCCCTAATGACTAGTGCTATTGAACATCTCGTATGCTTATTGACAATGCCACTTTTATATATTCTTTGCAGAAATGTCTATTCAAGTCCTTTGCCCATTTTATAATGGGCTTAACTTTTTTTTTACATTTTAATTAGTATGGGTACATAATAGTTGTATATATTTATAGAAGCCATGTGATGTTTTGACACAGTCAGAGACTGTGTAACAATCAAATCAGGGTGATTGGGACATATATCACCTTATGCATTTATCGTTTGTGTTAGGAATATTCGGATTCCATCCTTTCAGTTATTTCATAGTATATTATAACTTGTTGACTATAGTCATTTTGTTGTGCTATCAAATACTGTTCATTCTATCTAACTATATTTTTGCATCCATTAACCTTCCCCCCTGCTATTCTTCCCAGCCTCTGGTAACTGTAATTCTACTATCTGTTTTCATGAGATCAATTATTTTATTTTTATTTATTTATTTATTTATTTTTGAGACAGAGCCTCAAGCTGTCACCCTGGATAGAGTGTTATGACATCACAGCTCATAGCAACCTCCAATTCCTGGGCTCAAGCGAGTCTCCTGCCTCTGCCTCCCAAGTAGCTGGGACCACAGGCGCCCGCCACAATGCCTGGCCATTTTTTGGTTGCAGCCGTCATTGTTGTTTGGCGGCCGGGCTGGATTCGAACCCGCCAGCTCAGGTATACGTGGCTGGCACCTTAGCCCGTTGAGCCACAGGCACTGAGCTGAGATCAATTATTTTAATATGTAGTATTTAGCTCCCACATATGAGTGAGAAAATGCAAGATTTGTCTTTCTGTGCTTGACTTATTTCACTTAACATAATGTCCTCTGTTTCTGTCCATACTTTTGCCAATGACAGGATTCCATTCTGTTTCATGGCTCAATGATACTCCATTATGTATATGTACCACAATTTCTTTATCCATTCATCTTTTGATGGACATTCAAGTTGATTTCAAATCTTGGTTATTGTAAATAATGCTATAATAAACATGGGATTGCAGACATCTTTTCAATATACTGATTTCCTATCTTTGGGTTATAAACTTAGGAGTAGGATTGCTAGGTCATATGGTGGTTCTAGTTTTAGGTTTTTGAGGCAGTTCCATACTGTTCTCCATAGTAGTTATACTAATTTATATTCCCACCAACACTCTCTGAGGGGTCTCCTTTCTCTACAACCTTACCAGCATTGCCTGTGTTTTTGATAAAAATCATGAGATGATGGCTCGGTGCCTGTGGCTCAATGGGCTAAGGTGCCAGCCACATATACCTGAGCTGGCGGGTTCGAATCCAGCGGGCCTGCCAAACAACAATGACGGCTGCAATAAAAAAAAATGGCCGGGCGTTGTGGCGGGTGCCTGTAGTCACAGCTACTTGGGAGGTGGAGGCAGGAGACTCGGAGGTTGTGAGCTGTGATGCCACAGCACTCTCTCCAGAGTAATAGCTTGAGGCTCTGTCTCAAAACAAACTAACAAACAAACAAAAACCATGAGATGGTAGATATCTCATTGTGATGCCACGGCACCTCTATCCAGGGTTTTCATTTCTCTGATGACTAAAAATGTTAATCTTATTTTTACTTTTGTTTTTGTTTTTTGTTTTTCTTTCTTTCTTCCTTTTTTTTTTGAGACAGAGTCTCACTTTGTTGCCATAAGTAGCGTGCCATAGCATCATTAACTCGCAACAACCTCAAATTCTTGGGCTGACAGTGATCCTCTTGCCTCAGCCTCCCAAGTAGCTAAAACTCCAGGTCCTGCTGCAACATCCAGCTGTTTTTAAAGACAGGGTCGCTCTTGCTCAGGTTGGTCTCAAACTCCTAAGCTCAAGCAGTCTACCCACCTTGGCCTCCCAGAGAGCTAGGATTACAGGCTTGAGTCACTGCACCTGGCCCTCATATACTTGTTGACCATTGGTGTGTCTTCTTTTTTTTTTTTTTGAGACAACCTCAAGATGTCACCCTGGATAGAGTGCTGTGGCATCACAACTCACAGCAACCTCCAATTCCTGGGCTCAAGCGAGTCTTCTGCCTCTGCCTCCCAAGTAGCTGGGACTACAGGCACTCACCACAATGCCCGGCCATTTTTTTGGTTGTAGCCGTCATTGTTGTTTGGCGGGTCCGGGCTGGATTCGAACCCGCCAGCTCAGGTGTACGTGGCTGGTGCCTTAGCCCCTTGAGCCACAGCGCTGAGCCATGGTGTGGCTTCTTTTAAGAAATGTTTATTCAGATCTCTCGCCCATTTTTTAATCAGATTATTTTATTTTTTCCCTAATACATTGTTTGAGCTCCTTATATGTTCTAGTTATTGATCCTTTTCAGATGAGTACATTGCAAATATTTTCTCTGATTCTGTGGAATGTCTCTTCTCTTTTTTTTTTTTTTTTTTTTTTTTTGGAGACAGAGCCTTAAGCTGTCACCCTGGATAGAGTGCTGTGGCATCACAGCTCACAGCAACCTCCAATTCCTGGACTCAAGTGAGTCTCTTGCCTCCGCCTCCCAAGTAGCGGGGACTACAGGCGCCCGCCACAACGCCCGGCCATTTTTTTTGGTTGCAGCCGTCATTGTTGTTTGGCAGGCTGGGCTGGTTTCGAACCCACCAGCTCAGGTGTACGTGGCTGGCACCTTAGCCCCTTGAGCCACGGCGCCAAGCCTGTCTCTTCTCTTTTTTGGTTGTATACATCTATTCTGTACTGATGATTTTTACCTTGATGTAATCCCCTTTGTCCAATTTTCCTTTGGTTGTCTGAACTTCTGAAGTTTTGCCCAAAATATCTTGCCCAGAACAATGTCATGGAGTGCTTCCCCAGTGTTTTCTCTTAGTAGTTTCATAGTTTCAGGTCTTAGATGTAATCTATTTTCATTTAGTTTTTGCATATGGCAAGAAATAGGGGTCTATTTTCATTCTTCCACACATAGGTATCCAGTTTACTCAGCACCATTTATTGAAGATAGTCTTTTCCCAACTTTATGTTCTTGGCATCTTTGTCAAAAATAAGTTCACTAAAGATGTGTGGATTTATTTATGGATTCTCTATTCTGTCCCATCAGTCTATGTGTCTGTTTTTATGCTAGTACCATGAATGTTTTGGTTACTATACCTCTGTAGTACAATTTTAGGTCAGATAATGTGATTCTTTCAGTTTTGTTCTTTTTGTTCAGGATGGCTTTGGCTACTCTGGGTGTTTTGTCTTTCCTTACAAATTTTAGGGATTTTTCTATTTTTGTGAACATCATTGTTATTTTGATGGGGATTGCATTGAATCTGTAGATTGCTTTGGGTAGTATGGACATTTTAATAATATAGATTCATGAGCATGGAATATCTTTTTTTTTTTGTAGAGACAGAGTCTCACTCTATCGCCCTCGGTAGAGTGCCGTAGAGTCACAGCTCACAGCAACCTCCAGCTCTTGGGCTTAGGTGATTCTCTTGCCTCAGCCTCCCGAGTAGCTGGACTACAGGCGCTTGCCACAATGCCCGGCTATTTTTTGATGCAGTTTGGCTGGGGCCAGTGCCCAACCCACTACCCTTGGTACATGGGGCCAGCACCCTACTCACTGAGCCACAGGCACAGCCTTTTTTTTTTTTTTGAGATAGTCTCACTTTGTTACCCTTGGTAGAGTGCCGCGGTGTCATAGCTGACAGCAACCTCAAAATCCTGGGCTTAAGTGATTCTCTTGCCTCAGCCTCCCAAGTAGATGGGACTACAGGTGCCCACTACAATGCTCAGCTATTTTTTTCTTTTTTTTTTGCATTTTTGACTGGAGCTGGGTTTGAACCCACCATCTCCAGTATATGGGGCCAGTGCCCTACTCCTTTGAGCCACTGGTGCTGCTCTATGCTCAGCTATTTTTTTTTTTTTTTTTTGTAGAGGAAGAGTCTCACCTTATCACCATCGGTAGAGTGCCGTGGCGTCACATGGCTCACAACAACCTCCAACTCCTGGTCCTAGGCGGTTCTCTTGCCTCAGCCTCCCGAGTAGCTGGGACCACAGGTGCCCGCCACAAGGCCCAGCTAATTTTTCTGTTTTGCAGTTCGGCCAAGGCTGGGTTTGAACCTGCCATCTTCGGTATATGGGACCAGCGCCCTACTTGATGAGCCACAGGCGCCGCCCAATGCTCAGCTATTTTTTTTTTTTTTTTTTTTTGTAGAGAAAGAGTCTCACTTTATCGCCCTGGGTAGAGTGCCGTGGCATCACACTGCTCACAGCAACCTCCAGCTCTTGGGCTTAAGCGATTCTCTTGCCTCAGCCTCCCGAGTAGCTGGGAC
>CAUYON010143654.1:0-14031 GCA_963573935.1 Arctocebus calabarensis | reverse complement strand
TGCTTGCTCCATTCTGTTACTGAGGGATTCTACTGTATTTCTCAGATCTTTGAGGGCTGCAACTTCTTGTCTCAATGTGTCAAAATCTTTGGTCATTTTGTCTTTGAATTTGTTGAATTCTTGAGACATCTTTTGGGTCATCTGTTAGGTTACTGCCTGAAATTCTAATTCCATTTTTTTCCTCCATTCTGCTGATCTTATATGCTATCCAGACTCTGAATTCGATTTCTGACATCTCAGCCATTAGCTTATGCAAGGGATCTTGTGCTGTATCTACCTTGTCATTCCTTGGGGGAGCTGGTCTAGTCTGATCATTCATATTGCCAGAGTTTTTCTCTGCCTCATGATTATTTTACACTGTTGCCTCTGACCATCCTCAGAGTTGGGGAGGTGTCTCTCCCAAATCAGATCCCGGCAGGATCACTTTATTGTTGCTGGATCTTTGTGGGGAGTGACTGTGTGTAGCTCCTGTGGGACTGCCCTACCCAGGGAGTTCTGGCTGTGGAGTGTGGCACGCCTAGATCAAGCAGCAGGGCATGGGATGTGGCACCTGGTGGCCTTTGCAAAGGGAGACCGTGCCTCTAGCAGTCTCTGGCTGGAAGGAGGGCTCCAGAAGCATGGCGGCAGGCCCGGGGCATGGATCAGAGCCAGGTGGGGTCCTGGCAGGTGGCAGGCCGAGACCAGGAAGGCCCCAGATCATCACCGGATGGGAGTCTTGGCAGACTTCCTGACTGCTGCTCGTGGCTGGCCAAGGCCTGGTGGAGTGCCTCCAGTTAGTGTGGGCATCCCGGTGGAGTTCGTGTCTACTGTTGGCAGTGGGCCAAGGCCCAGGTGGTGCCAATTGGGGCACATGGGATTCCTGGTGGAGTGGAGTTCCTGGCCTCTGTAGGCATCGGGCCTGGCAGGGCACAGATCAGAGCCAGGAGGGAGTCCCGGCACACTTCCTGGCCACTGCTGGCAGTGGGCTGCCAATTGGGGCCCCATGGGAGTCCCAGCAGAGTTCCTGGCCACTGCTTGTGGTGGGCCAGGGCCCAGCAGGGTGTTAATCAGGGCCACATGTGCGGGAGGGGGTCCCTGCGAAGTGGAGTTCCTTGCCACTGGCAGCAGTCCTGGGGCACAGATGGGGGGGTGGGGAGTGTCCCAGCGGCTGGCTGAGGTTGGGCAGGGCACAGATCAATGCAGGGAGGGAGCCCCGGCGGACTTCCTGGCCACTGCTGGCAATGAGTCAAGGCCTGGTGGAATGCCAATTGGGGCCACATGGTGGTCTCTGCAGAGTAGAGTTCCTGGCCGCTATGGGTGGTGGGCCTGGGGCACTGATCGGAGCTTGGCGGGGGTCCCAGCGGGTGGCAGGCTGAGTTCAGGGTGGCACAGATTGGTGCCAGGCAGGAGTACCGGCAGACTTCCTGACTGCTGCTCACAGGGGGCCCAGGCCTGGGGCCTTGGGAGTCCCGGTGGAGCTCCTGTCCACTGCTGGCAGCGGACCAAGTCCCAGAGGGGTGCCAATGGGGCTGTGGGGGGGGGGCGTGTCCCAGTGGAGTGGAGTTCCTGGCCACTGTGGGCAGTGGCCTGGCGCATGGATTGGAGACGGGCAGGGGTCTCGGTGGGCGGTGGGTCGAGGTTTGGCAGGGCACAGATCAGCACCACGTGCGAGTCCTGGTGGACTTCCTGGCCACTGCTGGCAGTGGGCTAAGGTCCTGCTGGGTCCAAGTCAGGGTGCATAGGAGTCCCGGCAAAGTTCCCGGTCACTGCTGGCAGGGGCCAAGTCCCAGCAGGGGTCCCAGCAGAGATCCTGGCAGCTGAGGGCAGCAGGCCGAGGCCTGGTGGGGCACAGATAAGAGCCACGGAGGCTGGCAGGGGCTCAGTGGGGTCCCAGAGTCTCTTACCTGGCAGGCCGCCTGGTCCAGCAGATAGGGAGGGTGGGCGCTGCTCAAGTCCTCCTCTCCCAGTTTCAGCAGAGGTTTCTGGTGCATCAGGTAAGGGGGGAAGGGAGTCCTGGAAGTTCAGACTGGTGCAAAACTTTAGTTCAGTTTTTCTGCCTGAAGCTTGGTTTCTGGAAGTCACAGCTTGCCTCAGGGGTGACCTGCAGGTATCACTTCTCTCTCTCTCTGCTGGGCTCCCAGTATTTAGCTCAACTGGGCAGTTTCTGAAGGTTATCTTTCCTTTTGGACAGGAGCCTCTGTTAGAAGCTGCTTCCAGTTGGCCATCTTGTCCCTCCCTCTATAATCTATATTTTCAACCAAGTCAGAATGTTTTAGTTTAGAATGTTTTTTCTGTTACTTACAACCAAAATTATTCTACCTAACACAGAGAGTTCCTGAACTTTTGCATTTTGACTGTAAGGATAAAAGAACTCACAGTGCAGAAGTCTGTAAATAATTTGTCAGTGACAGAGAAACTAACACTTTGAGAAGACAGGGGAGCACCCTGCTAGGAAGCATTCTCCTTACAGCACAATGTAAAGCAACAGAAGCAAATGTTTTCTTTTGACTTGGAAAAATTTTCATGCTTCATCCATCAAAATCCAGGACCTTTTGCTTATGAATAACAATATGACTTTGGCATGCTTTGGGTGTGTAGCTTCTAGGGGTGCTCTGTGATCCTTTAGGCAATGGAGAAACTTTCCGGATGAGTAAACCTAACCTGCAGATTTTCTCTCCATTCAGCTTCCTCAATGTTTTTACTTTGAGATGGAGAGTGAGATGTCTCCCTCATCATACCTGTTGTTCTTTATGGCTTCCACAATGTCTTGACTCATCTTATCTCATTGGATTCTGATGGCCACTCTTGGAAGTAGCTAGCACTCTCATCATTAACTCACTTCATAGATTTGGAAATTAGGGTCCAGAAATGTTAAACGTCACAAATGCAGGAAGTGTAGGGTCATTAGTACATGTGATGTTTTAATTACTAAAAGTGTCATTGATTTTTAGTTTTATTCTACTGTGATTTGAGAAGATACATAGTATGATTTTGACTTTTTTGAATTTGTTGAAAGATTTGTTTTGCGGCCGAAGGTTATGATCAATTTTGGAGAATGTCCCATATGCTGTTAAGAAGAATGTACATTTAGTAGTTTGGGGGTAAAATGTTCTGTATATATCTGTTAAATCCATTTGATTTAGAAGATGCTTTAAGTCTGGTGTTTATTTTTTTTCTGCTTTGATGATTTGATCAGCTTTGACAGTACGGTGTTGAAGTCCTTGGCAATTATGATGCAATTTATTTATCTCTTTGCTGTATTCTATGTGTCTGGGACCTTCAGAGTTAGGTACATATATATTTAAGACTGTTATGTTCTTTTGTTGAATTGCTCTCTCTACCAATGTACAATGACCATCTTTGTCTTTCTTTACCTTTGTTGATTTAAAATCATTTTTTTCTGACTTAAGAATGGCTATACCTGCTCCTTTTTGGTTTCCAATTGCATGGAATATTATTTTCCATCCTTTCACATTGAGTCTGTGTGACTTAGATGTGTTTCCCAGAGACAGTAGATACTTGGGTTATGTGTTTTCTTCTATTCAGCCAGTCTGTGGTTTATGAGTAGAGCATTCAGATCATTAATGTTGAGTGATAGAATTGATATGTAGAATGCTGACCTGTTCATTATTTCTTTGTTTTCCTATTTGCGCTATTGTTTTATAAGAGTTATAAGTTTTAGTTTGGGTGGTGATACTACACTGGTGGGTATCTATTGTGGTGATTTGTGTATAACGCAGTTCTGAGTATTTTTTGCAGGGCAGATCTGGTCATCACAAATTATCTGTGTTTTCTTATCTGGAAAAAAATTAATTTCTTATCAATTTAGAACTTTAGTTTTTTAGGGCACAAAATTCTAGGCTGGCAGTTACTCTGTTTTTGGCTTGGAAGGTTTCCCTGAGAAGTCTGTAGTTAACTTGGTGGCTTTTCCTTTGTAGTTAGTTGTTGCTTTCATCTTGCTGCTATAAGAATCATCTCCCTCATTTTGACTTTGGCCAGATTGATTACTATATAAGTGTCTTGGAGATGTTCTATTTGTTACGAGTCTTCCTGGTGTTCAATGACCATCTTGTATCTGGATGGCTGGAGTTCTGGCAACACCAGGGAAGTTTTCCTCAATAATTCCCTTAAATGGAGTTTTCATTCTTTTAGATTTTCTTATTCTCTCTCAGGAATATGTATAATTTTTATGTTAGCTCATTTTGTATATTTTCATATCTGTCTCAATGATTTCTCAGTCTTTTTTGTAGTCTTCTCTGCCTCTTTGAATGAAAGAGTTAGCTCAAGAAACTTGTCTTCAAGCTCTGAGATTTTTTGTTGGCTTAGTTTATTGCTGAAGCTTTCTTCTATTTTAAAATTCTCCAAGTAACTCTTTCATTTCTAACTTCTATTATATCCTTCCTTATGTTGTCTCTCCCTTTAGTGATATTTCAATTGATTTCATGAAACATCTTTTGTCATATTTTTCTTGGTTTTCAACTTTTTATTATTTTCTATCCATATTCTGAATTTCATTTCTGTCATTTTGGCAATTTCCTTGTGGTTTGAGTCCACTATTGTAGCTGTATTGTGATCCTTTGAGGGTATTGAAGTGTTTTGCTTTTCATGTTACCAGGTTTCTTTTGCTGATTTCTTCTTATCTGACCCCTCTTTTCTTGGCTCTAGACTAATAGATTGCTGGGTACCTATTTTCCTTTACTAGGTACTCTCCTATTTAGAAAGGGGAAGGGGAAGACCCTGGAGCTTTTGTGTCCTACCATGTTAACCCTTAAGAGAAGGAGTAGGTGATCTGAGACCTTATAGAACAGCCTTGACCCATTCCCTGTGATCACCTCAGTTTGAGCCAGTGTTCGATGATCTTCATGCAGTGTTCTTCCCTAGCTCTTTTGAAATTTGATTTGGGGACTTGATATAATTCTCTCTATGGAAGCTGTTCTGGAAGATTGCTCCACCAGTGGTCACCCCATTAAGATGATGGTGGCTGCTTGATGAGTCTATCTAGGCAGTGGTTGTGGGTGACTTGGCTGTGGACATTCGCATGAACCATATTGAGGAGTAATGGTTACTCAAGGTACAGGGGCCTGGTGAAGTGCTGGACCTCAGAGTTGTTCTGCCATTCAAGTAGCAGTGGTAGATACACAGGGGTGGGGTCTTAGGATTCAGGAACAACTCTGGAACTTTGGGAATGATGTGGCAGGCTCACTGGGGGCCCTGGAGTCACAGATCATATCCTCAGACTAAGGCATAGCAAAAGCTTCAGAACTGAATGCTGGAAATCCAGGGACATAGCTGCACAGATAAATGGTTCTTCGATTAGTGCAGAGTGCACATGCCCAGTCATGTAGGCAGGAGTTTGTCCAGCAGTCCACAGTTTGTGGAAGTGGATTGGAGCTGCTGGCCAGCAAAGTTTCTTTCCACCAGCCTAGGTCCCTTTGAGTCAGTCACCTAGACCTTCCAAAGTGATATCTGTTGTGTCTGAGGCTCCTCCTCCACTCAGATCCCACACTGGGAGTGGGGAGGGGGGTAGGGCTGCTTCCCTGCCCGTGGTCACAGGGCATGGCACATGGAAGCGTCTGTTCTGTGTGCTCTTTCTTGGCCTAGTGTGGGTGATACAAAAACTACTACTGGAAAGCTGAGTCCTGAGCAGAGCTGGTGCCATGCACCTCAGCATTCAGCTGTAGAACCCCAGAATGGATAGCCACCAGATCTCTTCTACATTCGCTTTCAAGTACAATGTCTCTGCACAGACTCTGAACAGCTCTCCAAACAGCTCAGAGGTTTTCAGTGGTAGAGGGGTGCCCTAAGACCTCAAGCCATCTCTAAAATTTACTCCTTTCATTGAAAGGGATGCCCCTGCAGGCCGCTTTTATTTTGCTGTCTTCTCCAACTCCCAGCAATGAGAATTATCTTGGGACACCCAGCTTAATCTCTGAGATGATATGTAGGGTGAGTGGGAATTAGCCATGCCTTGTTTGATAGAGTTAGCAGATGCTGTAATGGGCTATCTAAGTTTTTCTCCTTGTCAGTAGGTGGTGCTTACAGAAAGAGCTAGCTATGGTGTTGTTCTCTGGGGCTTATGACTGGCTCTAGCTCCTCAAGAGAAGCACTCAAATGCCCTAGTGCATGGTGGGTGGCCCCTGAAGTTCCTAGAGGATTCCTTGCTTTCCAATATAGCAGAGGTGGGTGGAGGAGTGAAGCTGGGTAGGGCTAGGCAAGATGAGCCTGCCTTTAGGCTCCACAGGGGTAGGCCCTAAAATTACTTTGGCAGGGATCAAAGGTCAACTCCTAGTCTGCTGGGGAAAGCCACTGGAAAGGGGTTGAAACAGCCCCACCAAACTGGAAAGTCTTCTCTTGGGGAAGGGCCTGTCTGTGTTTCATAGACTGGCCATTGGGTGTGAGTTCCCCTCTTCTCTTTTGTGCCCTGTTCCATGAGTCTTCTTCCGGTGTCTGGTTGCAGACAAGTGCCTGAACTTGCTGATATCATCAACAAAGGCACTGCAGGTTGAGAACTTGATTGCCCAACACCCAACCCAGACTGAAAATGTGACTTTCCTATGGCAAGATGGATGCTTCAGCAGTTCACTTCCTGTCAAACCCACACTGTGCTGCCCTGTCAGCTCTGCCCACATGGGCTCCCTTGCCTCCTGACTTGAGTTCTTAAATCTTCCCTCTGTGTCACCATGCAAACCAACTGAGTTCTGGAGGTACAGGATCTGGCCTGTATGTCTGTCTGCTGGTAGATGATTCCATGGAATGCTGCCAGGCAGGGAACTCCTAGACTGAGTACCCCTAGGTCGACTGCAGGTCCCCAAGGGAAAAGGTATGGGTCCTACTCTTTATGGAAACCTTAGACTTGTTGACACACCAACAGAGAGGAAGCAGCCATATTTGAGAGTCTTGTCTCAATTGTCTTTCTCAGCTGCAGTGGGCTGGGAAGGAGCAGTTATGAAAATAGTCTGAATAGGGGAAAGCAAGCACTCCAGCCCTCCTGTTTTCCTGGAAGGAAGCATGCACTGATTGTTCAAGATCTGTAATCACACAAATTCTCTGGAGCCCACCACAGTCTAGGCAGGAGTTGGGAACTATCTTATGGGAAAACAGAAGAACTGGAGATCCCTGTGGGTAAACAAAAGGCCACTTTAGGCAGAGTAGAATATGGTGCTCGCCATCTTGGCTCTAAACAGATCCTGAAGTGGAAGCCTGATGCTTCTACTTCAGGATTTTCAAGAAGCTCCCAGTTCAGTGGTTGCAGCAGCCCTTGGGCTCATGAGACTAGAAAAAATCCCAAGTAGCTTGGAGGTCCACTGACTACTGGAGGTGTGAAGGAAGGAGAAACAAAACCCCCACCTACGCTCCATACCAGGCTCCAAACTTCTCCAGAGTTGATCTCTGCTATCTTTTTTCTTCCTGTTCTGCTCTGCAACTATGAAATCCCTGGCAGGCTCTGGCATATTTTCCCCCCAAATTACACCTGAGCTGTATTTTCTTACCCACCTTTTCATTACCTGAGACTTTTCCTTCCCTCATGGACAATCTGGCAACTATGTCTCTAGTCAGTCATCTTCCTTCCCCAATCCTGATTTTTTCAATCATTGTACATGGAAACCTCATGGAAAAAGAATAATCTATTGCATTTACTCATCTTTTATTCTTGCCATTGTTCTGTTTTCCTGATGTTCCAAGATTTCTTCTTCTATCATTGTCTTCCTGTTTAATGGACTTCATTTAACCATTGTTTAAGGATAGGCTTAGTAATAACATATGATTTTGGTTTTCTTTCTTTGGAGAGTGTCTATATTTTGCCTTCATTTCTGGGCAATATTTTCAGATTTCATATAGAATTCATAGTTTACAGTTCTGGGTTTTTTTGGGGGGGGGCACTTGAAAAATTTTGTATCATTTCTATCTGGATTCATGGTTTCTGATGAAAATCCTGTCACATTTGAATTGGTGTTCCTTTATAGATAATGAACGATTTCTCTTTGGCTGTTTATCATCACTATTTATTTATTTTTAATTGACAAATAATTGTGTATATTTATGGGGCAAAATGTGATGTTTGTTTTACATAGACTTTGTAGGGAGATTCAGTTAAGCTAGTTAATGTTGTGTCACATACCCAACTTATTTTATAATGGAATGTTAAAAATCTATTCTTTTAGCAACTTTGAAATAGAGAATTTCAAATACAGAAGTTTATTACAATATTTCTTGGTATGGATTTCTTTGGATTTATCCTATTTGAGGTTTTCTCAACTTCTTAAACCTATGGATTTATGTATGTCACAAGATTTGTGATATTTCTTTATGTTACTATTTCTGTGTCCATGCTCTTTCTCCTCTCATTGTGGGATTTCGGTGATACAAATGTTATCTCTTTTGTTATTGTCCCATAGTTTGTTGACTCTCTGTTCATTTTATTTGATCTATTTTCTCTCTGCTGTTAAAACTAAGTAAATTCTATTGATCTATCATCTCCACTCTACTATTGAGTCTATTCAGAGTGTTTTTTATTTCTGTTATTGTATTTTTTAGTTCTAGAATATCTATTTGGCTCTTCTTAATTCCTGTATTTTAATGATTTTTTCTATATTTTGATTTTTTGAAGATAATTCAAAATTGCTTGTTCAATCACTAGTCTGATGGCTGTTTTAAACTTCCTGTCTGACAATTCCAGCATCCAATTTATTTTAGTATTGGCAACAATTGATTTTGTTTTTTCTTTTAAGTTTGTTATGTTCTTGACTCTTGGCATAATAGGTGATTTTTTAATTGTAATGTGGAGATATTTAGGAGACTTTGGGTGCTATTAAGTAGTTTTGTTTTATTTATTAATAAAATAAATATTCCATTTTAGGTATTTTACTTGTTTTCATTTTTAATTTGTTTAGGCTTAGCACACAGGTTCTAGTCTACTTTTGTGGCTCTCAAATTTTCAGAGTCTTAGTGACACTGTTTTGGTCTTGTGGGATATCTGATGCTGCTGGGCTCCCACTAAGCCCTGATGGTGACATTTTAGGAGACACATAAAGCTTCTCCAGGAAGGGTCTCTATGGAAGAAAAGCATCTCCAATCTCTGAGGACAATGATGCTTTCCAGTCAAGTCTATGTTCTGGCAGGATTTCACTTGCCTGTGAAATCCCATTGTAGGCAATGGCATGCATCCTGGATCACTTAGTGGCAGAATGACTACTGGTCATCCTGGGTAGTGAGGGAGGCTTAGCACTGTGTTAAAAGAAAAGGGCACCTCCACTGGCAGCCTATTGTCAGCAGGGCTCTGATTGAACACTGGTTGGGCCTGGTCGCTAGGCCCAACCAGTGTTGTTGCAGGACTCCTGCTTGGTTTGAGGAAAGAATGAGCCTACCTTGGCTGTCTTCTGTAGCTAGGTTGGGAACTGGGAATGTCAGGCCTGGGTTGTTATTTTTGTCCAGTGAGGGTTGCAAGATACTCTGCTACTGTGTTGTCACACAGTCCTGGGCTCACAAACCAGTTCATCTTCTTCTTTCCTTCTTTCAGAGCTAAACTTTGTTTGTTGTATTATGTTATTTCCATAGTTTATGGTTGTGCTTTCCAGCAGGGAAAATGAATACAGAGGAACCACTGGGGTATATTTTGAATTGCAAATTATGTACTAATTTTATTCATCATAGAATTATTCAAATAAATGCCCTTTTAATGCTTTGTGCTATAAAGGAACAGTATCATTTGTGAACTTTGTGAAGTTTCTTCTTATACTTTTTATAACTCCAGAAATTTAAGAGAATTCCACCAGCTTTGGCTTAAATTTGTAACCTTCAGAATATTTAACTAAAAAGTAAACTAAGATTGCTTTGTTATCTGTGGTTTGTTTCCATCTGCTTAAGTAAAATTAGGTGAGAATACAGTCTCTTCAAAATAGGTAAATACAATGCTGGAATACTCCAAAGAATATCTGTGATGTTTTCAAGAAAACAATCATAAACAGCTTTAAAATGTTTTGGTGTGAGTCTTGAAAGAGAGGTGCTCTTCTTGAGTTTCCAAAATGTGCACAACTACCCTGGCATTCCAAAGCTTTCTTACTTGCATCCTATTCTTCTGTTTCTTCCTTTTGGGGTTTCTATCCAGGCCACCACATGGCTCTGGCCAATGAGAGGACATGGTTCCCACTCATATTTATTGTGACTCTCCATTCAAGGTGACCGAAGTATCCCCAGCTTGCAGAGCCTTCAAAACAATGCATTAATTCAAAGAGTAAACAGCACCCATCTTTCTGATTTGTTTTCATGGAAACAATATCCCTTCTAAAAGTGGATAAACATATGACAAAACAGAAGTGCTGATTCTGTTCCCCGCTTTTATATTTTTTATTGCTTCTAGTTTTAAGCTTTTGAAGATAAAGATCTTTTTTTTGTTATTTACACTTTATTTGTTTATTTTTTATCCCTTTTAAATTCTAGTTTAGGGGAACAGAGTGCTGCAAGTGACTGAGCAAAAGAGCATTCACGCCAGGCACTGACTGTGGGACATGGGAATGATCTATTCAATGCACCCTGCCTAACCCAGACAGGCTCTCAAGGCCCTCACCGCAAAAGCAGTGGCCAGCTTGGGATTTGTCTGTGAAGTGATTACAAAACATAGTTGTGTCTTACAAAAATTGTTTTTAGTAAATATGAAAAAAAGCATAAATATATGTTCTTTGTAAAATTGAAATTTTGTAAATCATGGAAACATGAAGGATGGATGTGTGGGGGTCAGAAGAAAAGAAAGAGAGAAGTGAGTGGTGGGATCCCTAGAGAACCCAGATGAACATGTCAGGCGGTCCAAGGAGCAGGGGGGCATCTCCTTTTTGGAAAGACAAAAAGAATAGCAGAAGCTTTGTCACTGAAAAAGCTTTTGAAATTTTTAGATGGGAGAAGCCCAGGGAAAATCAGGCAAAGGTTAAACAGCAATATATAAAAAAGGGCAAGATAAACTCCCACCAAAGTGAATGCTAAAACAAATTATGTTGGATTCATAAGATAAATTACATGCAGTTATTAAAATTCATTTTTGAAAAAATATTATCTTTGAATAATATTTAATAATAGGAGCAAATCTTACATATCAATGAAAATTACATTCTTAACTTCTTTTCAAAAAATATATGTGAGTTTCAGTTTGAGCAATAAGGCAAACTAAGTAAGTTTAAAACTACTATCTAAAAACATTTTAAAAACAAGTATATTTTCAGTGCATAAATGAGCAGGAAAAATGGTACAAAGTAAGAGTTTGCAAATACAATATGTGACCAATATGGTTTTCTCATGTCAGGAAATAGAGATTATTAAGAAAATGGATAGTTTCCTTTTGCTATTTATGGGCAGAAAATATACAATCCAATCCTAGATCTCCTGTATATGATGATAGGTTTTTACAAGAAAACACAGAAAAACTTCTTATGACTTCAGGGTAAGAAAGCATTTTTCAGGCAAGGGTCAAAACCATAAACCATGAAAGAAAACAGTGATAATTTCAATTAAGTGAAAACTCTTGCATAACAAAGGATACTTTAAGATTTTCAAGAGATAGTCCTGGGTTTAAGAAAAATATTGATAATGCCTTACTTGATAGTGGATTAGTAAGAAAAACAAAGATTTTCTACAGATTAACTAGAAGGAGCTAAAGAAACCACATTGGAACAAAGAACTGCCCACTCATATGTAGCCCACCTTCTAGTCACTAATCCCTCTTCCTACACTGGCCATCTGCTAAATTTGGCCAATGACATTGAGTGAAAAGATGTCCCTCATTGTACATCTGGTCTCTAAGATGTCCCATATAATTTTCTGTGAGCTCTATATTCTCTATTTTCATGGCCTTCATGGTGGAGAGCCACACAATGGAATGTTTTTGAATTCCTGAATCCCCTGTAAGAGGAGCCATCGTCTGGAATAAATCCATATCTGGCTAGAATATGAGAGGGAAGTAAATGTTTACTATATTAAACCACTGAGACATTTGAGTTGTTAAAGCATCCAATCTTAATTACTTTTATCTCCTCAAAAACTAGTTGGAGAGGGGGTTGTTTTCATATGAAAAACCTTAGATACATGGCATTGCTGTAGTTTTGGGTGGTGGGTCACTGGTGGCAAAGAAACTAAAACTTTAGCCTGGAAACATGGAAATCCATGTTGTGAACTGGTACATATGTGGCAAAATTGCTGACTGTGATAACTGCGAGCCTATCACTTGCCTGATGGAGCTGACAGCTCAAGAGGAAGTGACTTAGAAAGATCCAGAGTGTATACACACTGCCTTTGGAAAGGACTTCCAATTATGAGACGAGCCCAAGAGAACATTCAGCTGTTTATAAAGCAGAAATACAAGGAACTGGGAAAGCCCCAAAATTCACCATTGGTTTGGAAAAGCTGACTTTTTCTGGGTCACAAGCAATAGAGATGGGATTTAAAAAGAATTTATCCAACAACAGCCTATAAAATTTCTCCAGTGATTAAAGAGAAAGATGATAGTGAGGGTCTGTCACTATCTTGCAAACATCCACGAAGTGAAGAAGAGGAATAAGGTGAGGGAACAGAGTAAAAAAGAAGATTCGCGTCTACATTCAGGATAAACTACACACATACAGAAACTATAGGTGTAGGTACTGGGGTTTGGATCTGAATGGAAGCTAACAGACCAGAAATCTGTTAGGTGTTTGATGAAATAATGTCCCAAAGACTTCATTCACAGAAAGAGCAACAATAACAAATATGTAGTATGTTTAGTGCTTGACATTCCAAGACTATGCTTGGGCCTCCATGGCTAACTGCTTTCCAAATGACCACACCACTACCTCTCATTTACATGCACTTCACACTGTGCTAAATAAACCTCCTGACAGGGGATGAGGCAGAGAGCATCTATATTCTCTCCCCTTGACTCTGGGCATGACTGTGACTGTGGAACTTCATATAGGGTGATGAATCTTCTACCTGCTTTTTATATGATATTTGCTGTTAGAACACATCATCATGCCATGAGGAAGCCCAACAGCCCTGGGGGTATCCACATGGGGGAACTGAGCCTTCTGGCCCTTACTCTGCAGTCAGCACCTACTGCCAGCCAAGTGAGGGAAAAGTTTAAGAGGCAGATCCTCCAGCTCCAGGTGACATTGCCAAGCCCTGCCCTAATTGCAGATTTGTGAAATAAATCATTTTTGTCTTTTACAACATTAACTTTATTACATAGCAGTAGATGACCAGAACATTTTGTCTTTTACAACATTAACATGATTACATAGCAGTAGATGACCAGAACAGCCCAAAGAGCAAGATGCAGGCTTCCAAGGCTGTACCTTCCCAGGGAGGAATATATATGTTTCTGCACTACATGTTTCTGACATGGTCTCATCTGTGTTGGTTCCATGGGGTGTCAAAAACAATGGAAGCCATTGTATCCAAGAGAACCCATTACAACTTTGAGCCAATAACCGCACTGTGTTTTTCATTCTTCCATTTCTTTTTTTTTTTTTTTTATTGTTGGGGATTCATTGAGGGTACAAGAAACCATGTTACACTGGTTGCATTTGTTGGAAAAAGTTCCTCTTACAATCGTGTTTTGCCCCCAAAAGGTGTGGCACCCCCCCCGGCCCCCCGGCCCCCCGGCCCGCGCGCGGGGGCGCGCGCGGTGGCGGGCGGGGGGGCCACCCGCGGCCCCGCGCCTGGCCACGCGGGGGGGGGGGGGGGTGTGGGGGTCTGGGGGTGTGCCACACCTTTGGGGGGCAAAACACGATTGCAAGAGGGACTTTTTCCAACAAATACAACCAGTGTAACATGGTTTCTTGTACCCTCAATGAATCCCCAACAATAAATAATAATAATAATAATAATACAAAAAAGCAAAAAAAAAAGTGGTCTGTTGATAATTATAATCACTGTGCTGGGCATTAGGTCTCCTGAACATAACTCATTTTGAACAAATGAAACTTTGAACCCTTTGACTGACATTTCTCTATTTCCTCAGCCCACAAAATTCCCTGGCAACCACCATTCCACTTTGTGCTGTACGTATACTTGATGTTCACTAAGAGCATA
>CAUYON010143651.1:0-17089 GCA_963573935.1 Arctocebus calabarensis | reverse complement strand
AGAAAAGAAAGAAAGAGAAAGAAAGAAAGAAAGAAAGAAAGAAAGAAAGAAAGAAAGAAAGAAAGAAAGAAAGAAAGAAAGAAAGAAAGAAAGAAAGAAAGAAAGAAAGAAAGAAAGTTAGTTCAAGACTAGGCACAGGCTCACATCTATAATTCTGGCACTCTGGGCAGCCAAGGAGGGTCTCTTGAGCTCAGGAGTTCAAGACCAGCCTGAGCCCTGAGCAACCGAGAATTAGTCTCTATTAAAAATAGGAAAAATTAGCCACAGGTAGTGGTGCACAACTGTCTCAGCTACTGGGCAGGCGGAGGCAGAAGGAGCACTTGAGCCCAAGACTATGAGGTCGCCGTGAGCTACAATGACACCTCTACAGCCATGTGATAGAGCAAGACTATCTCAAAACAAAAACAAGCAGTTCAGTGAATCTCCACATTGAATTTATTACATGAAGTGATATATTTAGCTGGGAAAGACAGACAAATCACTAATAATCACAGCAGGCTAGAAAGATACTACAGGGTGGAGTCTCTCCTAAGTCATGCTTTAAAAAGCCCTAAAAAGTATCAGTTATCCAAAAAGACACACAGAGCTGAGCAGCAGGCCTCTACTCCTTCTGCACTACTTCTGGGAGAAGGAGGCGGAAACCACACATAGCCAGTAAGAAGTGCTTACAAAGCACTGCAAATAACTAGCCATCCTACCCCACACCTCCTCACACAGAATAGCAAACAAGGGCCTCTGGGCACATTTGCAAATGTGAGACGGTTCAGAAATTTCTCAGAGCTCAGGTACTCAAGAAAAGTCCAGGGAGCCCTATGAGGCTTTAGAATCCCCAAAGGGGTTTTCAAATCAATCTGCTTTTCAGAAAAATGTTTCTCCTTCATCACTGGCATAAATTCGTTTCTAATGCTCCTATCACAACACACATGTGTGGATTCTCATTTCAGCCAGGCTGATGGTATCTATTTCTGCTTGAAAGAGAAATGTGACATAACTATTAATAACTGCAATATTTAGATGCCTAAAATGAGTTACTTAAACTCCAAAATCTAATTTTAACTGGAACTATTTTCAATTTCCCTCCTTACTGTTTTAAGTGGGGTGCCTTTTGGTGAGCAGTACTGTTTCAATTTGTTCATTTAGCAATAATTATTTAGCTTTGTGTAATTCCATTTAATCCCTGTTTCAGTTCCAGGTACTAATTTTGCCCTGTTTTTAATAATAGAGATTGCTTCTTAACATTCTGTTCAGTATAACCCCATTTCTGTGAGCCAAATCATGACCTCAGAGCTCAGCCAATATGAAAATGGAACATTTGGCAGCCTCTGTGGTCATCTGAAAAAAACTGAAACCAGCCCTGCCCCAAATGCAAACCTTCACTTTCCTCCTGATTTTACCATTGTCCCCTCTTCAAGCCAAAATTCTCATCATTAGGGCCCATACCTTTCACTGTTAATGACAGTGTTATTGAAATGTAGTATAGAATTTTAGAACTAGACTCTTTAAAATCATGTAGCACCATCTTTTTCCATCCCAACCTCACCACCTCCCACCCTATTGTCCCAAACATATGCATACTTCATAGACTAACAATAAAAAATAAAACAATAGAAGAGATAGATGATTTCTGCCCTTCTGGATTTGTAGGTATTTAGTAGGGGAAGGGATAGCAAGCAAACAAATACATAAAAGAACAAAGTGAGACCAATTTCCAAAAAGAAAAACAGAGTGAGCCATGTGATGCCCATGGTTACTCAGTAAGTGATGTGTGTTGAGTGGGCAGCTATCCAGGGAAAAAAATGAGTTGAGCTCCTCTCTCTCCCCATATATGCAAATAAATTCTAGATGGATTACAAATTGAATGTGTTAGCAATGAACCCACAAAAGTACTAAAAGGAAATTGGGAAGAATATTTTTTAGTTATTTCTAAGTAGAAGGATGATAGAAAATCCAGAAACCATGAGAGAAAAATACTGATACACTCAATAGTATAAAAATTTACACATGAGAAAAAGAGAGAGAGAATTGCCTTAATGTAAATCATCTAGGAAAAGATCAAAAGTCCAATGGAGAAATGACCAAAGGATATGAACAAAGAATTCACAGGTGAAGGGGATACAAATGGCTCTTGAAAATACAAAAAAAATTCTTAATTTTACTCATAACAAGAATGCAAATAGAGCCAATATTGAAATTTCATTTTCACAGCCAAAAATGGGGGAAGCTTGGTAATCTTTTACAGGGACACAAACACATGCACATGGGTTAGCACAGCCTCAGGGGGTGCCGTGTGATCACGTCCCTAGCAAAAAGGAAGATACACAAGCGCTTTGTCCAGGAGAATGTTCACTCTAAATGCACTCATGCTAGATGACTTGAGCAACATAGGCTGATGGCAGCAATATTTTTAATAGATTGCTGTGAAATAATCAATGACTACCATTAAGACCCAGTTTACCAAACTATAGTCGATTCACTAAACACACCACATTTGTGCTTCAGAGGGAAATGCCTGAGAGCCGGTTTACAACTACTCTCACTCTTCATCTTCAGCTCCCTACAATCACCCCAAGTTGCCCAAGTTCCCCAAGTTGCTTCTGCAAAACCTCCAATTCCCTCCATGCCAGCAAATGGAGCTGAGACCCTGGCTGCCCCCCAATTCCCCCTCCCCCCAGTGCTTGGTTCAACTCTTTTGATGCCTCCACATCTGGTGCTCCTTGATGGCCCACTCCCCATCTCTGTGAGTTTCTTATCTCTCTGAGATTCTTTTTTTTTTTTTGCAATTGTCTCTCTGAGATTCTTGAGACCCTAAATCTAGAATTTTTGCAATTGTCTCTCTGAGATTCTTGAGACCCTAAATCTAGAATCACCTCACTGTGAGCCCTGGGATGCAGAGCCCTTCTCCTCTCCTGCTCTGTGTGACCTGCACCTTGAGCGGGTACAGCTACAATCAGGGGGCAATTTCCTGCCCCTCTGCCCTTTCTGTTTCAGTGCCCTCCATTGGCCCACTGGGTCCCTGGTCCAGACCAAGCCCCAAATCTAATCCACTCACTTGCAGACAAGGAAAAGTCCTCCATCACCAACACATCATCCCCCTTTCCCTGATTTCAGTAAGCAACACATCCAGGCCCAGCAGAATAGTAAAGACCTTGAACTTCATTTAAAGTGAAAGCAATCCTACTCTCTCCCACAGCCTGCCTAGGGCTGGAAAAAAGGGACTTCCTAACCTCAGAGCTGCAGCTCCTGGCCACTTGGCAGGAGTGGGGTGACTGTGGGGGTGGAGGAGTGCAGAGAGGGTCAGAGGTCAGAGGTCACATGGTATCTCCCATGGCACTTTGACCATGGCTGAGGTTAATGGCTAACTACTCTCACAGGCACTTTCCTCACCTGAGAAGAACATGGGTGCCCCTGTGGTGAGGTAGACAGTGCCTCTTCTTCATCCCCACACATCTGCCCCTCCCAGTGTGCACACAAGGGGATGTTGCAGTCTTTTGCTGCTCATACTGCTCTGATCTTTAGGAGAAAGCCCTTCGGGGGAGGACACATAGATGCCCCCACCTCCCAGATCAGCACCTCTGCCAGGCCACAGTGGGAGGCCCCTCCTGCTGCAGGCTTGGCCCCTGTGGGTCAGGTGAGTGAATATCCACCTCCAGACCAGTCACCTAAGAGAGAGCATTGCAAATCAAAAGGAAAGTGACAGGAGGCACCCAGAGTGAAGGAGAGGAAAGAAAGGCAGGCTACTCTTTGGTTTAAAGGTACACAGGGAAGACGAGTACAAACAGAGGAGAGCCCAGGGCTTCACGGTCCCCCCACAATCATTGCTATTCAAGCCATGAAAGGGACCCTCTACTGCAGGCCACGGGACTGACATAGGAAGCTATCTGGAGACTGTGAAGTGGCACTGCTCCAGAGAGTGGGCACAGTGGTACCCACTCTGGGTACTGTAGTTGGCTGCTTTCTAAAATCCTAGACACAAGAGTGCTGCCTCTACTCAGGGGTCAGTTAAGGTGCTGCTGCCTCCCCATCAGGAAGCTGGGCAGGAGTCACACATCCCCACTGCAGCAGAGGGACCTTGGAGGGCCAACAATAGGCAAGGCTGCACTGGCCAGCTGGTGCCTGGCTAACAAATGGTGCTCCTATCAATCTGAATGGAGAAATCCTCCAGCCAGCACAGACCATCAGTTTGCCACCACCCACCCACAAGGGTGGGGCTGTACTCCCCCTGATACTTCCAGATCTAATCCAGGCAGTCTCAAGCCCACACAGGCTGACAAATGCCACTGCCCACAAATCTGAGTGGAGCAACTCTCAGTCCGGCTTGGGCTGACATTCATCAGTGCTGTCAGAACTAGGTGGGTAGTACACTCACTCTGCAATGCAGCTACCACCAGTGACAACCACAGGAGACGAAGGAGAGAAGCAATGTTAAACACTCAAGGTGCACCCACCCATCTTATGCTAGTTCAGTCCTCCAGAGCTGGACACAAGTGTCCCTCCAGAGACCTCCCCTTCTGTGCATGGAGTAGGAAAGTTCCCAGGAAAGGACAGTTGCACAACAAGCTTGTCTTTTTTGAGCTAAGAAAAGAGATTTCAAAAGTGTAGGAACTAAAAAAAGAACTCTGACAACATAAAAAAAAAAAAAAAGCTATTTTGACACCTCCCAAAGGATCATAATAGATCTCCAGGAGAGAACCCCAAGTTAAAAGAAGTTGTCAAAATGTCAGAGATAGAAATTAGAATATGAATTGCAAACAAGATGAATGGGATTGAAGAGAAAGTTGAAAACCCACACAAAGAAACAAAAAAAGAAAAAAAAAAGGTTTCAAAATGAATGAAAAAAATGAAAACTCACTAAAGATATAGACAACATAAGAAAAGATAGAACTTAAAACATGATAGAGTCAGTTAGAGAATTTCAAAATACAGCAGAAATTTTCAACAACATTCTAAACCAAGCACAAGAAAGAATCTCAGAGCTTAAAGATAAGCTTTTCAAATTAACTCAATCAGTCAAAGATGCAGTAAAAAGGAAGAACAATCATTCAGAGAAGTATGGGACTATGAAAAATTGGCCAATGTAAGAATTATAAGTATCCCCGAGGGGGGAGAAGAAGAAAAAGCAAAAAGCATGAAAAACCCATTCAAGCGAATTATTGAGAAAAACTTTCCTGGTATCACCAGAGATTCAGATAAACAGATTTAAGATGGTCATTGAACACTGAAAAGATTCACAGCAAATAAGATATCTCCAAGACACATGATCATCAACTTGGCCAAGCTCAAAATGAAAGAGAAAACTGTATGAGCTGCCAGATGAAATAATAACTAACCTACAAGGAAAACCCATTGGGCTAACAGCAGACTTCTCAGAAGAGACCTCACAAGCTAGAAAGAATTAGGTCCCCATTTTTAGTCTTCTTAAAGAGAACAGTTGCCAGCAACCAATTTTGTATCTTGCAAAACTAAATTTCACAAATGATAGAGAAAGAAAGATTTTTTTCCAGACAAACAAACAGCAAGAGAATTTGTCACTATTAGACTTGCCCTGCAGGAAATACTTAAAACTGAATTATGCATGGAACAGTACAATAGAAACCTACTTGTATACAAATAATGAAAATTAAAACTCATAACTCTTATAAAATACTATTATAAGAGAGAAAGCAAAGCAACTAAGTATCATTCTACATGACGAACAAAATAGTATCTCACATATAATACTAATATTGAATATAAATGGTCTTAATGTTCCATTTAAAAGATAGACTGGCTGAATGGATGAGAAAACATAACCCAAATATATCCTCCCAAGAAACCCTAACTAACTAGCAAGTATTCTCATAGACTCAAGGTAAAGGAATGGAAAAAAATATTCCACATGAATGGAAACCAAAAGTAAGCAGAAGTAGCTATTCTTCTATCATATAAAATATACTTTAAATCAACAATGGTAAAAAAAGAAGACAAAGTCAGTCATTATTTCTTGATAAAGGGAGCAATTTAACAAAAAGTTATAACAATCCCAAATATGTATACACCCAACAGAGGAGATCTCAGATTCATAAAACAAATTCTACTAAAGCTAAGCAAAGAAATAGACAGCAGTATCATAATAGCCAGGGACTTCAACACTCCACTGACAGAACTGGACAGATAATCAAGGCCAGAGATCAACAAAGAAACACTAGACTTAAATGGTTGACTAGACTCAAGAACAAATGGAACAGATATTTAGAGATCATTCTACCCCCAAACTGCAGAATATATACATTATTTTCAGCAGCATATGGGACATTTTCCAAGATAGATAGTGTTAGACCACAAAACAATTTGAAAAACTAAAATAATACCATGCATCTTCTCAGATCACAGTGGGATAAAACTAGAAAGAAATTACAAGAGGAATTCACAAATATACACAAAGTCCTGGAAATTAAACAACCTAATGTTGAACAATCCTTGTGTCAATGATGAAATTAAGATGGAAATCAAAAGATTTTTCAGATGTAAAGACAAATATGGCATAAGAATCTAAACTCCATGGGAAATAGCAAAAGCAATTCTAAGGGGGAATTGTATAGTTTTAAGTAGAGACAGAGATCACAAGAGAGATCACAAATAAACAACCTAATGTCACAACTCTACATATCAGAGACAAATCTATCATAAAAAAGAAATACATGCATAATGAAGCTCAAAGCAGAACTACAAGTTGTGGAATCCTCCCTCACCAAAAATACAAAGAATCAATGAAAGGAAAAATTGGTGCTTTGAAAAGATAAACAAAATCAAAAGACCACTAGCTGGGTAAAACTAGAAATAGAAAAGACTCAGACAAACTCAATAAGAAATGGAAAAAGGAGATATTACAACTGATACCACAAAAATACATCATCCGTGACTACTATAAAAACCTCTATGCACACAAACTAGTAAATCTAGAGAACATGGATAAATTTTTGGAAATATACAACCTTTCAAGCTTGCATCAGGAAAAACTAATCAATTCTGAACAGACCAATAATAAGTAGTGAGATTAAAACAGTAAAAAAAAAAAAAAAAACTTGCCCAACAAACAAAAGCCCTGGACCAGACAAATTCACAGCCAAATTTTATCAGACTTACAAAGAATTGGCACCTATTCTGAAACTGTTCCCTAATTCATTCTACAAAGCCAGTATCAACCTGATACCAAAGCCAGGAGAGGAGACAACAGAAATAGAAACTATACACCAATATCCCTTATTAACATAGATGCAAAAATACTCAACAAAATGATAGATTTGATTTGAATTCAACAAGTACTTCAAGAAGATAATGTATGATAATCAAGTGGGTTTTATCCTAGGGATGCAAGTATGGTTTGTTATATGCAAATCAATAAATGATCCAGCACATAAACAAAATACTTTTTAAAGACCATACAATCATCTCAATAGATGCCAAAAAAGGTATTCAATAAAATCCAGCACCCCCTCAGGATAAAATATCTCAGCAAACTAGGCATAGAATGAACATACCTCAAATTTTAAAAGCCATATTTGGCAAACCCACAGCTAACGTTATACTGGATGGGAAACAGCTGAAAGCATTTTTCCTGAGAACTGGAACAAGTTAAGCTTACCAATTGTCACTACTTGTTTCCAATGGTACTGGAAGTCCTAGCCAGAGCAATCAGGCAAGAGAAACAAATAAAGGGCATCCAAATCAGGCAAAAGGAGGTCAAATCATTCACTTACCAGTGATATGATATTATAACTGGAAAACCCTAAAGACTGCACCAGAAGATTCCTGGAATTGATAAATAAATTCAGTAAAGCCTCACATTATAAAATTAATGTACACAAATCAATAGAATTTCTGTATACTGATAATAGTCAAGCTGAGAGTCAACCCAAGAACTCAGCATCATTTACAGTATCTACACAGAAAAGAAAATACCTGGGAATATACTTAACCAAGGAGGTAAAACTACAAACCACTTATCAGAGAAATCATAGACAACAGAAACAGTTGGAAAAATAGCCCGTGCTTGTGGATGTTAGAATCAACATTGTTAAACTGTCCATACTGTCCAATGTGATTTACAGAATCCGTACAATCCCCATCAAAATACCCATTTCATATTCCACTAGAAAAACAATCATTTGACTCTTTACTTGGAACCAGAAAAGAGCCTCCATAGCCAAAGCAATCTTAACTAAAAAGAAGAAATCTGGATGCATCACCCCTTACCTGACTTTAAGGTATACCACAATGTTATAGTAACCAAAACAGCATGGTACTGGTATAAAAACAGACACAGACACTGATAGAATGTAGTAAAGGAATAAAACCACATAGCTATTACCAACTAATCTTTGACAAGGCAGAGAACAACATACACCGGGGAAAGGAAGCCCTCTTCAATAAATGGTGCTGGGAAAACTGGATAGCCACATGCAGAATAATGGAACAGGACCCTTTATCTCTTGCTGTATACAGAAATTAATTTAAAATAGATAAAATACCTACATGTAAGGCATGAAACCATAAAAATTCTAGAAGAAAATATAGGAAAAACTCTTCTAGACATTGGCCTAAGGAATTTATGAAAAATGCATAAGCAAACATAGCAGTAACAAAAATAAATAAATGGAACTTAATAAATACACACACACACTGTGGAGTACTGCTCAGCAATAAAAAGCAATGAAATAATCTCTCTTGCAGCAACTTGAATGGAACCATCATCCTAAGTGAAGTATCTTAGGAATAGAAAAACAACATCACATGTACTCTCTAATAAGTGTGAGCTAAACAATGGGCACAGGAAGGCACAGAGAGATGTAAGAGACACTGAAAACCAAGAAGGGGGTTCAGGAAGGGGTGAAGGGTAAAAACTTGCCTATTGGGTACAATGAACATTATTCTGGTGATGGGCACACTAACCTACACCCCTAATGTAAGCACTATGCAGGTATCCATGTAACAAAAACATCTGTACTCCCTCAATATTTCAAAATTTAAAAGAAATAACTGATCAAGTTCACTTGAGGTCACAAGTGATATCACAGACATCTTCATTCAACAGATCAGGGACTTGCTTTATTCTTATGCACATTGTCATTGAAATTTTTTATCTCCTTTAAAATTCTAACAGTTGGTGTAGAAAGAGTCTTCTGCTTCCAAATCAAATGCTTCGTGATGCTGACACATCAATCAAAGGGAGAAATGCATACATCTTAATTGTTCCTTCGGGCAGGTGCAATTTCATAAATGAGCCATGTTATCAGACAATGATGAAGGAACCACCAAGCTGTGCCATGCTCCAGGGAAGATGATGCCAAGGCCTACAGAGGGCCATTGAAGGGCTGGACAGAGCTAGACAGAGCTTCAAGCCTCTGCCATTTGGAAACACACACCAAGGAAAAAAGAGGGCACCTTGCTAGATCTTGCCTCATAGCCTCATACTTGAAAGGTAAGAACCTTTTGTGCCTCTTTTACAGATAAGGAAGTTGAGGCCCAAAGACATTGATATGTCCATGGTCATATGACCAGCAAGTGCCTACGCCTGGCTACAGCCCAAGGGGGGACCTCACTGCCACAGATCCAAAGTCCATACAGTGGGGCTAAGGGATGGTCCTCAGAGGTACCACTCTCTCTAAGCCTGTCTCCATGTCCCCAGCAGGCTTGGAATCGACAGCATGGCTTGGAATCATAAAATCCCAAGAATCGTTGAAACATACAAGATCTTTAAAGTCCTCAAACCAATTTAGATCCACTAGGGAGTTTGAGGGATGTGTGTAATTGATTCATGAGGACCAGAAACCAGAGCTATGATGTCCAGCTCTGTTTGGACGTTTACAGATGAACAAATTGTGGTAGACAACGCAAGAGTGCTCAGTGGGGAGAAAGACCAGACCACTCCCACACACACATGCAACACAAAGCAGTCTAGGACACCAGCCAAAAGAACGTGTGCTGTGCAATTCCATTTGTATATACAACACCTTAAAAGCAAACTAGTCTATGGGAAGAAAGCAGATTGGGGGTGTTGGTGGTGGGGAGAACGCAGGAAGGGGAGCCGCGATTACAGAACACCTGGGATGATGAAAATGCTCTTCTTGAGTTTGGCAATGGTGTCAAGGGTGTACTGGTCACAGCTTTCCACAGCTTTATACACTTACATATGTGGAATACAATGGTAACAGAATCCTCAAAAAAGCCATTTTTAAAAAGCCACCTTGCCTTTGTGCTGTGATGTCATGCCATGGAGTTCTGCACAATTTTTAATCTAAGTAAAAGATAAATAAATAAATAAATAAACAAGCAAACAAACACACATAGTCTCATGGATCCCCATGCCATTCCGGTTAGATAGGGTGTCATGGTCTGCAATACAGGTACTGGGGGGTGGTCAAAAGTGAGGCTCTAGGCAAAGTCCACACAAGTCCTTACTAACTGTGCACTTAACTTCCCTGAGCCTGAACATCTCCCTTATACAATGGAGATAAAATAAGGCCATTCTCCAGATGAAAGGAGGTGATCAAGTATCCTGGTTAGCACAGATCTTGGAGCAGAGCACAGACCTCCATCCCCAATTGGTACACAAAGCCCTTCAGAGCCCCAGAAAGGAGGTGATCAAGTATCGTGGTTAGCACAGATCTTGGAGCAGAGCACAGACCTCCATTCCCAATTGGTACACAAAGCCCTTCAGAGCCCCAGAAAACCACCTCCAGCCTCCACTCTGGCACTGGGGGATGGGAAGGGACAGAGTCCATTTCAAACGTGCTGCCATAGGGGGCTCCTCCTAATGCCGAGCAAACCTGCCTTCCCTTCCCTCCCCACCAGGTCCTCTGCCCTGTTCCAGCACCACGCAGATCTGAAGGCAGCTCTCTGTTCTCTACAGAATCTTTTCCTTCCTTGGACCAGGGCCAGCTGCTGTAGCAGAGGGATGGTTCTCTGGCCACCTCAACTTCCTAGTGGCAGGCACATTGACCTTCTCAAGGAAGCAGCCAGAACTCTCCCAGACCTCAGAGGCCATCTTCACAGATTTGGCTATAGTACTATTGCTACTACCTAAAACTGATGACTTGGGCAACTTATGCCACTCTGTGCATGCACAAAGAATTTAGAAACAGCTATTCTTCCCCAAATCTTCTATCCCTATAGGGCAGTGGGCCCCAAACCTTTGCAGCACCAAGGACCTGTTTCATGGAAGAAAATTTTTCCATAGACAGGGGTGGGGGCAATGGGACAGGGGACAGGAGACAGAGCTCAAGTGGTCACGTGATCACAGGGGGAGGTAGCTGCAAGTACAGATGAAGCTTCCCTCACTCATCTCCTGCTGTGTAGCCTGGTTCCTAACGTGCCATGGACGGGTATGAGTCCAAAGCTCAGGGCCTGGGGACCACACCCGCAGGGGACATGATTCAGCCACTGCCCCCCTCCGAACTCATGTGGGCCTTTGGAGACCTAAGGGCAGGAGTTACATTTCTATGTAGTCAATTCCATCATGGGAGTGCCCCTGACTCTTCCAACCTAGGGGTTCTTTTGCTCTCATCCAGCATCTCCTGGATCCCCTCCACCAGCTTCTCACATCAGCTGCCAATTTATCAGCATTTCCCAACCCTCCAATATAAATTGCACAGGGTGAGGGGCCAGTCCCAACACTGCCTCCACTTCTGATGCCACTGCAAGCCCCAGGTTGTTCTGTCTGTGCTTCTGACCGACCCCCCATGAATGGGGATCCCCACAAATCCTTCCCTGGGCTTGATTCATTTGCTAGAGCAGCTCACAGAACTCAGAGAAATACATTTATTGGCTTCTGATAAAGGACATTACGAGGGATTCAGACGAAGCAATGAGTAGGGCGAGGCATGGAAAGTGGGTGTGGAGCTTCAATGAGACTCCTATCCTGGCAGCTCCCCAAATCCTATTCTCTTGGATATCTTGGTTATCATTACATAGTCATGTTTGATTAAATCACTGTCCATTGGTCACCAAATTACCCTTCAGGACCTCCCTCCTCCCCAGAGGTTGGGGTGGGGCTGAAAGCCCCATCCTGAAGCTTCCTAGGAGCTGCCAGCCAACAGTCAACTCACTGGCATACAAAAGACACTCGCCACTGAAGTAACAAGGACTTTAAGAGAAGTAAGTCAGAAAACTGGACAAAGACTAAATACATATTTCACAATACACAATATCCAGTCCTGTTATCCTTCAGGACTGAAGGCAGAGTTTTTAGTTGTTGAAGGCATTTGCACTGATCCTAAGACAGATTTTATACCTATATAAATACATATGCATATACGTACACATGAAGCCAACAGGGTAATCTCAAGTCTCCCCAACCTTCTACTGAGGATACCCCCATCTGTGTGTGCACCCAGGGGCTCCAGACAGCCCTCGCTGCCATGCACAGATCATCAGGAAGCCCACAGTAGAAATGCAATTAAAACTAATTTTTCTATTTTCCAACAAAGAGACTGCAACATAGTCAAGCACATAACAGTAAAATGGTTGTCAATAAACAAATAGCAGAAGCTTGTTCACCATAGGAGCCTAAGTCATGCTTCCTGACCCCTGAGGTAAAGACCACCCTGCCACAGCCTGACTCTCCAGCACCGGCCCCTCCGTTTGGAGGAAGCAGTGTGGAACCACTCTGAGAGACTAACCTGAGCCACTTAGAACAGATCAGAACTTGTGGCAGAACCTCAAATTCAGGCTCATGTACCCAAAGCGCAGCTAAAGCCAAACACTGTGACCCTGGAGCCTGGAGACAGAGAAAGGTTTAGTTGATTTGGCAAAGCAACAGGACAGGAGAGCAAACCTCTCAGATCCGTCTTTTCTGCAGAGGTGAGGCTGCGCGTGTTTATGCAGAGTGGAGGAAAGGTAGGGGGAAGTCTTGTTTTTAGTCCCAGATGACACCTGTAGTGAACAGGCTTCTGGAGTCAGCAGCTAGCCGCAGTGTTTTCATTCCTTCGGTGCACAAACTCTTTGCCTTCTCCTCGTGACCCTGGAGTCAGCTTTCCCCACTTAATATGGAAGAAACAGCATCAGCAGTTAACAATGGCTGTGAGAACAGGGGTGCAGGGCAGGAAGCAAGTGGTTAGTGGGAATAAACAATCAAAGGTCTAGTCCAATTTTACCTTACTTCGGTCATTAAAAACGGTCGTGGTACTAACATCTCCATGCCAAGCTGTGAGCTCATCCGGCCTCTGGCCTGCTGGGGGAGGCAGTGTAAAGAGCTCCTCCCTGTTGGGTGGGGGGCATTGTTGTTTGCGACCCAGTACCCAGGCAGCCAGGGAGAGAGGGCTCCCACATGCCAGCTTCTTTTGGTGGTCCACGTCATTTGTCCAAAAATGCCCTCCTTTATCAGCATTTTGAAACAGCAGTCCCCAACCTTTCTGGCACCAGGGGCCGGTTTCATGGAAGACAATTTTCCACATTTAGCAGTGTGGGTGGGAGGAGAGAGAGTTCAGGATGATTCAAGTGCATCGCATCATTACATCCCCACCTCCGGTCATTAGGGCATTAGATTCTCATTGAGAACGTGCGACCTAGCTCCCTCACACGCACAGTTTACAGCCGGGTTCATGCTCCCGAGAATCTAATGTGGCTGCATTCTGACAGGGAGCAGAGCTCAAGCAGTGATGTGAGCCGTGGAGAGTGTAAACACAGAGGAAGCTTCCCTCCCTGTCCCACTGCTCACCTCCTGCTGTGCGGCCCTGTGCTGCCCGTTCCTAACAGGGCACAGACTGTTAGAGCACAGGGGTATAAGACAATTACAGATTATTATTACTATTGCCATAAAGTAACTCTAGGATATGAACAACATGGAACGCACAAAACCAAAGCACAAATTTCTAGAAATAAACGTTCCCCAGACGCATAGTTTTGTTTTTTTAAAAAAAAACAACCTTTAATATCAGGAGAAAGTTACAACAGAATCAGCGGAAAGGCCAGAAGGAGAGAGGAGGGGGCTCTCACTGAGGTGTGGGGAGATGGTGATGGGCAGCCCAGGGAGGGCAGAGATGGACAGAAAGCAGGCGAACGTCCCAGGCGAGGCCCCAGCAGAGGCACCAAGAAGTAGCAGCAGGAGGAGCCTTTCTGGGCAAGAGCACACCTGCAAGACAAGAGAGAAGATTCGGGTTTATTTTCGTCATCTCTAAGTGGCGTTAATCCTCTGCAGACCTTCCACTGGGAGGCGCACTTCGTGTAGCATTATTTAGGCCATATGCTCAACCTTGTGGGCCTGTTCTGTAGCAGAATCTGCCTGTGGATGGTCTATGCATTCTTGGGTGGTGCTACTGCAGGGCACAGAAGAAGCCTTCTGTTCTGTCTTAGCCCTTATCTTTGACCTCTTCCTGGCCATATTAGTGGATTTCTATGTGGATATGGAAAGAAAGTCCCTCTGATTGAATTGGGGGAGGAAACAGGGCATGAGAGAATCTTAGCAAGGGCCTGAGTGACACAAAATGCGTCTGATGGTAGGGCATTGTGTGTGAAGGTGACCTTGGAGTTAGGAAGCAGAGCATGAGGGGCAGTAGGGATCTGGGACCAGGGGGCAGGGTGTTCAGCACTTGGAAAACCTGCTCCAGGTGCCAAAACTCACACACCTCACAGGGAGCCGGTCCTGGTCCAAGGCAACGGAATAAACCTCATCCTCATGGTGGCCCAGAGACAGCCACCAGGTTTTCTGTCCCTTGACTCACTCATTGAACCACCAGACCTAAGATGCAGGAGCAAATGTTCCCATTTGGGAAAAATAAATCATAATAAAAGGAATTAAACTCAGAAAATGTTCTTAACTCTGCCCAGAATCACACAATATTGGTGGAGTCAAATCTGAATTTAGGTCGTCTAGGCTGCAAAGCCATCTTTTTGCAGGTCCCCAGTCTTCTCAGAAGCACAAGGATGGGGAGGGATAAGGGCAGCGGGGAGCCCCGAACTGCCTTGCCTCAGTCAGTCCACATGGTGGCCCAAGCATTGCATTATGCTCTTCTTGAAGGGAGCAGGGAGGAGGCTCCCATTGGACACAGCAAGTGAGAAGCAGAGCTCATGGGTGCTGGGACTCCCACCCGGAGCTCACCTGAGATCTTGTCCAGTCAGCGCCCACAATGGCGGTGTTCTGAGAGTTGCGGCCAGCTCTGCAAAGCACGCCACGCAAAGCCCCCCGTGCTCTTGGGAAACTCTAAGCACACCTGCCCTGCCTTTAACAGCTGCCTCTCCTCAGGCCCATGGACAAACGCACACATGCACCAATACACGAAGCCCTACAGACAGTATCTCAAGTGGTTTTCACAACAGTATGAGGGGCAGACATGGCCCTTGCTTCCAGCTGAGGATGTGTGTTATCCCCACCCATTTCTTTCTTCTCCAGAGGCAAGAGTGATCTAGTACATTAGCCATGACCATGAAGCCAGCTCTTCTACTGGACCCCTCTGTGACCTGAGAAAATGAGACTAGGTGCACAGACAAATGAGATGTGACAAATATTACCCACCTAGACATGACCTGATACAGCAAAGGCAAGACCTGGGACCTTCAGGTGTAAGGTCAGAGATGGGCAGCAATTCTGCACCTGAGCATAGGCTCAGCCCCTGCGGTCTTAACCAGGTGCTCTGCTAAGAAGGATGCTAAAGTCACGGGTCAGTGCCACACGTGTCATTTTAATGCCACCTCTGCAGAGGAGGTTCCCTTAGGAGGAGAGGCTGCACTCTTTCAGGCAGAGGAGCTCTGAGAGAGGTGCTCACAGAGATGGTAAGAGATGTGGGGCTTGGCCGAAGTGGACGAGGGGTGTGCCAGCCTGAGGAGGACCCGCAGTGGGGAACCTGAGAAAGCAGGCAAGAAACCAACAGGAGTGGCATTGACACTGGGCACTATGACCTTCCCTTAAAGAGACTAAAGGAATAAAAATTGCTAGGATTTGTTAATTTAGAGGAAAACAAAGAACAATCTTTTCTCTCTGATAGAAATGGAAATTAGGGGTGGAGACATTCAGGACAATGCCATAAAAGACATCATATAGCAGGTCGAGCACACCCTGGGTGAAGAAAACTAGAACTTATTGAGAGACATAAAGCAAGATCAGAATAAATGAAAATTCACACCATGTCCCCAGGTATAAGGATAGAATGTTATTAAAATGTAAATTCTCCCCAAATGAATATAACTATTTAATTCAATTATAATTATAGTCCTAATGAGATTGTTTCACGCTGAAGGATATGTTAGAATACATAAGAAATTTCAAAAATTGTGAAGAAATTATCAAAAACAACAGGGAAGAACAGCAAGGTATAACATGTCCTGCCCAATAATAAACCTGACTGTAACACTCCCGATGTCAGAATGTTAGTTATTGGCACATAAAAAACTAATGTATCAGTGGACTGAAATAAAGTTTTAGAAATAGTGTCAGGTGTATTATATTTAATTTAATATAGAATAAGGTGACACTTAACCCAGAAGGCAGATTTTGGCCTAATTTGTTATCTTATTACTGGTGCTAAAAAAGTAAAATAAATGAAAATATTAGAAGATCTGTTTTATCTACAGTAAGAAAACTATACAAGACAAAGAACCTACAAGCCATAAAGAAACAGTGGATAGATGTACTCATTTTTTAAATGTCTGGCAAAACATTTTTGCCATAACATATAAAATATACTTAACATATAAATTATACAAAACTGATAAAAAAAAAGAAGAAGAAGAAGAACCCAATACAATAGAAAAGTGGGCAAGTGATGTAATCACATAATTCATAAAAGAAAAGGAGGGGGAAATGTGAAATTTACTAAATGTACAATACAAATGTCTTAACATAATAACTAAGGGCTCGGTGCCTGTGGCTCAACGGGCTAAGGCACCAGCCACGTACACCTGAGCTGGCGGGTTCGAATCCAGCCCCGGCCCACCAAACAACAATGATGGCTGCAACCAAAAAATGGCCGGGTGTTGTGGCGGACACCTGTAGTCCCAGCTACTTGGGAGGCGGAGGCAAAAGACTCACTTGAGCCCAGGAATTGGAGGTTGCTGTGAGCTACGATGCCACTGCACTCTATCCAGGGTGACAGCTTGAGGCTGTGTCTCAAAAAAAAAA
>CAUYON010143647.1:0-20380 GCA_963573935.1 Arctocebus calabarensis | reverse complement strand
ACGTTCCCAGAGTAGGCCAGCCCGGTCGGGGACGCGGCCCACCTCCCCGCCTGACCACCCTCGGGCACGTGGTGGCCGTCAGGGAGGAGGGAGGAGAGCCCGGCGCGGGGCGCCCTTCTGCGTTTCCTTTCATTTCAGCCGCAGGAGGGCGAACGAATGCGCCGCCTCCTGGTTTTCGAAACTACTCTTGGGGCACCGGGGCCTTCCTGCTTGCGACTGCGGGCCAGCTTTGTGGCTGCTTCCTGGAACCGCTTGAGTGGGGGTGGGGGAATGGAGCACCTAGGGCTGTGTAGCTCCCGGCGGCTAGAGTCTGGTGCAACTGGGAGAGTTCGGAACGCTGCAAGTATCTTGGTTTGAAAAGTCATGCGAGGGCGGCGCCTGTGGCTTAGTGGGTAGCGGGTTCGAACCCGGCGCCAGCCAAATGCAACCAAAATAATAGCTGGGCGTTCTGGCGGGCGCCTGTCTTCGCAGCTACTCCGAAGGCTGAGGCAAGAGAATCGCCTAAGCCCAGGAGTTGGAGGTTGCTGTGAGCTGTGACGCTGCGGCACTCTACCGAGGGCGAGAAAGTGAGACTATCGTCTCTTTAAAAAAAAAAAACAAAAACCGAACTATTTAAATTTAAAACTTAAATTTAAGTGCGTGTTTGTCTCCAGACTTACAATGAGAACAAAGATTTAGTGAGTGTGGCTCAAGCGGCTAAGGCGCCAGCCACACACACGTGAGCGGGCGGGTTCAAATCCAGCCTGGGCCCGCCAGACAACAGTGATGGCTGCAACCAAAAAATAGCTGGGTGTTGTTGGCGGGGGGGGGGGGGGGGGGGTAGTCCCCACTTCTTGGGAGGCAGAGGCAGGAGAATCGCTTGAGCCCAGGAGTTGGAGGTTGCTGTGAGCTGTGATGCCATGGCACTCTACCCAGGGCGATAGCTTGAGGCCCTGTCTCAAAAAAAAAAAAAGTTTCTTGAGTCCTGATTAGGCAATAGAGTAAATCTAGCACTGAAAAGTGATGTTTTCAGTACTAATTTTTTTTTACAAGATTTCCTCGTTTTAAAATAACAGAGTAAACTTTATGCTTTTAATGAGTATTTTTTTCTTTTAGCTTTTAACGAATATTGAGAGATTATTTTATTAATGAGCAAGTCCATCGAGCGCCTTTAGCATATTGTATGTTCTCATAGCGTTTTTTTGTGAAGTGATTAGATTTAGTGCTTTACATGGTAGAATTTTTTTTAGAGACAGTTTCACTATGTTACCCTTGGTAGAGAGCTGTGGTATCACAGCTCACAGCAACCTCCAACTCTTGATCTTAAGTGATTGTCTTACCTTAGCCTCCCTAGTAGCTGGGACTATAGGCGCCCACCACAACCGGCTTTTTTTTTTTTTTTTTTTTTTCCTTTGGCTGTAGTTGTTGTTTGGCACGCCTGGGCTGGGTTCCAATCTGCCAGCTCTGGTGTATGTGACTGGTACCCTAGCCAGTGACTTACAGGTGCAGAGCCTTTATAGCTATTTCTTATAGATAGGGTCTCACCAGTTGCTCAGGCTGTTTTTGAACCTATGAACTCAAGCAGTCCAGCTGTCTCAGCCTCCCAGAGTGCTAGGGTTACAACCGAGAGCCACCATGCCTGGCCCACTTTTTTTCTTTTTTTTTAAATCGAGACAGAGTCTCACCTTGTCAGGGTAAATAGAGTGCTGTGGCATCATAGCTTACAGCAACTTTAAACTCGAACCCACCAGCCTCAGAGCATGTGGCCAGCGCCCTAACCACTGAGCTACAGACACCCAGCCCCCATTTCTTTATTGACACAACTTCAGTTTGGCATTTCCTGTGAAACATTACAAAACTTAATCTTACCTCATACTTTGTCTGCATTGACCTGTCAGTATGAGAAATTGCAATAAATGACTTTGAAATGGTTGAGTACCCCTGCAATACTAAAATAAACCCAACTTGGTCATGATGATATTGTTTATTGCTGAATTAGTTGGCTGATATTTTGGGACTTTTGAATTTAAGTTTGCAGTGAAACTTGATAAACTAATTCTAAAATTTTTTGGGAAATGGAAAAACAATTCCAGGATATAGATTTACTTGTAAAAAGCCAGTCAAAACAGAACTTCATGTTAAGAAAATAACCATATGGGATTAAGCTAGGGAAATGATGTCTTGAACAGGACACAAGAAACAGGTGGCTCACCCCTGTAATCCTAGCTCTCTGGGAGGCAGAAGTGAGTGGGTTGCCTGAGCTCACAGGGTGAAGACAACCCCTCCCTCTAAAATAGCAGTGTGTGGCTCATGACCTGTAGCTCAAGCGGCTAAGGCGCCAGCCACATATACCACAGCAGGCAGGTTCAAATTCAACCCGGGCCTGCCAAACAACAATGACAGCTACAACCAAAAAATAAAATGGGCGTTGTGGCAAGCGCCCTTAATTCCAGCTACTTGGGAGGCTGAAGCGAGCGAATCTTTTAAAGCCAAGGAGTTGGAGGTTGCTGTGAGTTGTGATACCAGGGCAACAGCTTGAGGCTTTGTCTAAAAAAAAAAAAAAAAAAAAAAGGCCGGGTGTTTTGGTGACCACCAATATTCCCAACTGCTTGGGAGGTTGAGGCAAGAGGATAACTTGAACCCAAGAGTTTGAGGTTGCTGTGAGCTATGATGCTACAGCACTCTACCAAGGGTGACAAAGTAAGACCCTGTCTCCAAAAAAAAGAAACAGTAGTAATCATAAAGGAAAGGGAGTGACAGGTTGGAATTAAAAATTCAGCTCCTGGCTTTGCGCCTGTTGCTCAAGCGGCTAAGGCGCCAGCCACGTACACCTGAGCTGGCAGGTTCGAATCCAGCCTGGGCCCGCCAAACAACAATGATGACTGCAACCAAAAAATGGCTGGGCGTTGTGGTGGGCGCCTTTAGTCCCAACTACTTGGGAGGCGGAGGCTGAAAACTCGCTTGAGCCTAGGAGCTGGAGGTTGCTGTGAGCTGTGATGCCATGGCACTCTACCCAGGGTGACAGCTTGAGGCTCTGTCTCAAAAAAAAAAAAGTTCAGGCTCCGTGCCTGTGGCTCAACAGGTTAAGGCGCCAGCCACATACACCTGAGCTGGCAGGTTCAAATCCAGCCTGGACCCACCAAACAACAATGGTGGCTGCAACAACAACAACAAAAAAATGGCCGGGCGTTGTGGCAGGCTCTTGTAGTCCTAGCTACTTGGAAGGCGGAGGCAGGAGACTCGCTTGAGCCCAGGAGGTTGCTGTGAGCTGTGATGCCACAGCACTCTATCCAGGGTGACAGCTTGAGGCTCTTGGCCACACACCTGTAGCACAGTGGTAATGGCGCTAGCCACATACATAGAGGCTAGTGGGTTCAAACCCCACCCAGGCCAGCTAAACAGCAATGACAACTTGACAATTCCAACAAAAAGTAGCCGGGCGTTGTGGCAGGCACCTGTAATCCCAACTACTTGGGAGTCTGAGGCAAGAAAATCGCTTAAGCCCAAGAATTTGAGGTTGCTGTGAGCTGTTACACCACTGAGGGCAACATAGTGAGACTCTGTCTCAAAAAAAAAAAAAAAAAAGTTGGCTCGACGCCTGTGGCTCAATGGGCTAAGGTGCCAGCCACGTACACCTGAGCTGGCGGGTTCGAATCCAGCCCGGGCCCACCTAACAACAATGACGGCTGCAACCAAAGAATGGCTGGGCGTTGTGGCAGGTGCCTATAGTCCCAGCTACTTGGGAGGTGGAGGCAAGAGACTCGCTTGAGCCCAGGAATTGGAGGTTGCTGTGAGCTGTTAACACCACTGAGGGCAACATAGTGAGACTTCTGTCTCAAAAAAAAAGTTGGCTCGTCGCCTTGTGTGTGGCTCAATGGGCTAAGGCGCCAGCCACATACACCTGAGCTGGCGGGTTCGAATCCAGCCCGGGCCCACCAAACAACAATGACGGCTGCAACCAAAAAATGGCTGGGCATTGTGGCGAGCGCCTGTAGTCCCAGCTACTTGGGAGGCGGGGCAGGAGACTCGCTTGAGCTGTGAGCTGTGAGCTGTGATGTCACAGCACTCTACCCAGGCTGACAGCTTGAGGCTCTGTTTCAAAAAAAAAAAGTTCCAACTCCTATTAGGTTTCTCTTGACAGTATACCCCTTTTACAGACCTCTTCACCTAGTTCAAATACACATGTTCCTCTACTTGGTGATGGACAGGCCCATCATAAATAAGCTGAAAGTGCATTTAATACATCTAGCCCTAAACATGCTTAGAACATTTCATTAGGCTATAATGTAAGTTTTCATTAATTGGGCAAGAATATCTAAAAGTGCCTGTTTTATAATAAAATTGTCGGCTATTTTGTATAAGTTACTGAATAGTGTACTGAAGTGAAACACAGAATGCTTATCTAGGTACTTGAAGGGTGGATTTTTTTTTTTTTTTTTTTTTTTGCAGTTTTTGGCCAGGGCTAGGTTTTGAACCCACCACCTCCAGCACACTCCTTTGAGCCACAGGTGCCGCCCTGAAGTGTGGTTTTTTTCCACACCATGGTAAAGTTATGATGTTCTAAGTCGAACCACGTTTTAGGTTGGGGGCCATGTGTATTATACACTGTCTCCTTACAAGTCTAATTGTGTCTGTACACAAGATCTGTCATTGATGACATCGTCATTCTTGGTCTTCTAATTGAGGGCCCTTTTCTATGCTATATTTGGTTAGAATAGTGTAGTCCAATATAATATGATAGGAAAGACATGATTATTTCAATATTTATTTAAATAAACACAACAATCTCAAACTCCTGGGCTTAAGCAATTCTCTCACCTCAGCCTCCCAAGTAGCTGGGATCACAGGTACCTGCCACCACTTTTTTTTTTTTTTTTTTTTAAAGAGACAGAGTCTCAGTTTATCACCCTGGGTAGAGTGCCATGGAGTCACAGCTCACAGCAACCTCCAACTCATGGTCTTAGGCAGTTCTCCTGCCTCAGCCTCCCAAGTAGCTGGGACTACAGGCGCCTGCCACAACGCCTGGCTATTTTTTGATGCAGTTTGGCTGGGGCGGGGTTTGAACCTGCTGCCACCGTTGGTATATGGGATCGGTGCCCTACTCACTGAGCCACTGGCGCCACCCGCCACAACTATGTTTTGTTACAGTTGTCACTGTTTCAGCTGGCCCAGGCCAGGTTTGAACTTGCCACCCTCAGTGTACACCGTAACCACTGTGCTACTGGCACTGAACCTATTTAAAATTTTAAATTAGTGCTACATACCATACAATTAATCCTTTTGAAGTATGTGCAGTTCAGAAGGTTTTTTTTTTTTTTTTTTTTTTAAGAAAGAGTCTCACGTATCGCCCTCAGTAGAGTGCTGTAGTGTCATGGCTCACAGCAACCTCCAACTCCTGGGCTTAGGCGATTTTCTTGCCTCAGCCTCATAAGTAGCTGAGACTACAGGAGCCCGCCACAATGATGGCTATTTTTGTTTGTTTTGCAGTTTGACAGGGGGCCACATTTGAACCTGCCACCCTCAGTATATGGGGCCAGTGACCTACTGGCTGAGCCACAGGTGCCGCTCAGTTGAGAAGTTTTTATTTAGTGTGTTCACAGAGTTGGGAAATTATCACCACTATCCAGTTTCATAACAACCTTGGGTTGAAACTCCCTTGCATTCTTGATAAATCCTACGTGGTTGTGGTATATAATCTTAATATGTTGCCAGATTTAATTTGGTATTTTCGGCAGAATATTGCATGTATGTATTCATAAGTTTGTACTTTTTTTTGTAGAGACAGTTTCACTTTATTGCACTTTACTGCTCATGCCCTTTGTGACACCATGGTGGAGTGTCATGGCGTCACACAGCTCACAGCAACCTCCAACTCCTGGGCTTAGGTGATTGTTGCCTCAGCCTCCTGAGTAGCTAGAACTACAGGCACCTGCCACAACGCCCAGCTATTTTTGTTTTTGCAGTTCGGCCAAGGCTGGGTTTGAACCTGCCACCTTCGGCATATGGGGCGGGCGCCCTACTTGATGAGCCACAGGCTCCTCCTATATGTTTGTACTTTTGTTTGGTTTTGGTATCTTAGTATATGAATTTGAATAGGGCTACTATATAAAGTACCATATACTGATAGCTTTAACAACAAATTTATTTTCTCAAAATTCTGAAAGCCAGAGGTTGACTATGTTGGTTCCTTTTGAGACAAGAGAAACAGTGTGTGAATAATAGAAATTCCAGAAGGAGAAAATGATACAGATGGAGGCAGGAGAAGGGATAAAGGAGGGAGTATTTCTGGCTTAAGCTCAATTCTGTAGTTCCCATCAGGATATTTTAAAAAGATAAAACCCAGAAATATGTTGGTAAAACTCTTAAATTTAGAATGTAGAGAAAATCCTTTTGGAAAAAAGTATGTCCTCCAACTCTCTTATCTTTCCCATTTTCTATTTTTTTCTCTTTTGAAGTATTTCTTCCACAAGTTAACTGATAAATTCAAAACCTAATAATTTTTAGTACCAGAAAGTTTTTCGTTCTGTAATGGAATATCTAAACATGCTCTTGTTATATTTTTTTCCTCTGTTGAAATAATAGCAGTTTTTGCCTAGCACTTCTTATGCTTTGACACCTGCCTAAGTGTGAGGTGTGTGCTCTTAATTCTGAGCCTCTCTGCTGTATAGTGCCACCTCCCTTTCTTCTGCCCAGCTGTTCTTCACTCCCCTGAGGCTGAATGTTGTGGTCTCCTGAGCAGCAAAGGAGGAACACAGCCTTAGTTACTGCTGCAGGCTACTTGGAAGTTGTTGAGGTGTCAGTTTTCCTTAGAGGTTCATTATCTCCTGAGCCTCCAGGGACAGGCCTTCCTGAGGGAGCTGAAGATACCATGAACTTCACCGCCCACCTCCAGAAAGTAACTGCATCACTCAGGTGCTGCTTGTTTAGGGATGCAGGAAAGTTGGTACAGGTACAGGAGATGGTTTGGGAGTTTTCTTTTTTTTTTTTTTACAGTTTTTAGCCGGGTCTGGGTTTGAATCTGCCACCTCCGGTATATGGCTGGTGCTCTACTCCTTTGAGCCACACGCGCCGCCCTCTTTCTTTTTTTCTTTTTTTTTTTTTTTTTGAGACAGGGTCTCACTATGTTGCCCTTGGTAGAGTGCAGTGGCATCACAGATCACAGCAGCCTCAAACTCTTGGGCTTAAGCAATTCTTTTGCCTTATCCTCCCAAGTAGCTGTGACTACAGGCACCTGCCATAAGGCCCGGCTATTTTTGTTGTTGTTGTTGTTGTTGAGACAGAGCCTCAAGCTGTCACCTGGATAGAGTGCCATGGCATTACAGCTCAGAGCAAACTCCAATTCCTGGACTCAAGCGAGTCTCTTGCCTCTGCCTCCCAAGTAGCTGTGACTACAGGCGCCCCGCCATAACGCCCGGCTGGTTGCAGCTGTCGTTGTTTGGCGGCCCCGGGCTGGATTCGAACCCTTCAGCTCAGGTGTACTCGGCTGGCGCCTTAGCCCCTTGAGCCACAGGCACCAAGCCGAGGCCCAGCTATTTTTTTGTTGTAGTTGTCATTGTTGTTTTTTAGCAGGCCGGGGTGGGTTCAAACCTGCTAGCCCCAGTGTATGTGGCTGGCACCCTAAGCACTGAGCTATGGGCGCTGAGCCTCATTTGTATTTTTTCTTTACCAGAATCTGTACACATCTATTTATTTCTTAGCTAGGCATGGATCTTATTTCCGGCTTTGTGGAAAAAGCCTCCAGTTCATCTACGTATATGAAATTTTCCCTCATTTGAGAACAGATTTTATCTTTAGGAATAGAAGTCTAATGAACATTTTAAAGAACCTTCACTTGGTGTATAAATATTTATTTTGTTTACCTGAGTTATCATTTTGGAAATAGTCAAATACAGTTGATTGTTCTATGTTGGGTATGAATTTGTTCATGTTCATCAAGCATTGTTGATAAGATTTATCTAACATTTTATTATACTATTCTTGGTTTTGATTTTTATTTATTTATTTATTTTTGAGACAGTCTCAAGCTGTTGCCCTGGGTAGAGTGCTGTCTGGCATCATAGCTTACAGCAACCTCCAACTCTTGAGCTCAAACAATTCTCTTGCCTTAGTTTTCTATTTTTAGTAGAGATGGGGTCTTTTGCTCAGGCTTGTCTCCAACTCATGAGGTCAAACAGTCCACCCATCATGGCCTCCCAAAATCCTAGCATTACGGGGGTGAGCCAACATGCCTGGTCTCTCTTTTTTTGCAGTTTTTGGCCGGGGTTAGGTTTGAACCTGCCACCTCCAGCATATGGGGCCGGTGCTCTACTCCTTTGAGCCACAGGTGCCGCCCATGCCTGGCCTATTTTTGCTTTTTAGTAGCGTTAATTTTTTGTCCGGGGCTGGGTTTGAGCCGGCACCCTACTCCTTTGAGCCACAGGCACTGCCCTAGTAACATGATTTTTGAGAAATGAAAACTAAAATTGCCAGACGTAACTGTTAACTACAGCAAGTAAGCTAAAGGGTCTGAAAGTAATGAAAACGGCTTTTCTATTGCATGCAGATCCTGATAGATTCCCTTTATTTGGTAAAAATTAATGATGAAACAAACATTTGAAATGTTTAATAAACCATCTACAGCTTTTTGGTCTTTAGTATCTCTTTTAAGATAGCTCAGGGCATGTGACCTGGCATGTTAAGGCAAATTGGGCCAAGCCCCTGAAAAGTACAACTCTGCTGTATTGGTCCCTTTTTTATTTTTATTTTTTTTCTTGAGACAGAGCCTCAAGCTATTGCCCTGGGTAGAGTGCCGTAGCATCACAGCTCACAGCAACCTCCAACTCCTGGGCTTAAGCGATTATCTTGCCTCAGTCTCCCCAGTAGCTGGAACTACAGTTGTCTGCCACAATGCGTAGCTATTTTGTGGTTGTAGTTGTTGTTTGGCAGGCCCTGGTTGGATTTGAACCCGCCAGCTCTGGTGTATGTGGCTGGTGCCTTAGCCCCTTGAGCTATGGGTGTTGAGCCAACTTAACACTTGTTTTAATCTGTAGCTGTTTAGAGAGGGTTAAGGGGAAAAAGAATTCCCATTCTTTCTACTTGGAATTCTGCCATTCTTGTGTTCCTACCCACACTCTTCTCTTGTTTCCTGACTATTTAAATGTCTCTTCCTCAGAAGCCCACTCTGAGCTAATACCCATTTTCTATTTTTTGTTTGCATCAAAATGTCATAAATTTGTGCTTTATTGATATTCCTAGTCCACTGTTCGGGGTAGGCTTATTATGCCTGTATTTCCCACCACCTAAGCCCAGGCTCTAGCACAGTGTCTGCATTTTATATAAGTATACAGTATTTCTGGTGAATGAATGAATCTTCATGTGAATTTTTAGCTGCTGCACATAACTCACCCTTTCTTTAAAAAAGAAAAAAAAAAATTTCAGGCAGCACCCACAGCTTGGTGGGTAGCGCACCTGTCACATATACCCACGGCAGTGGGTTTGAACCTACCCAGGCCAGCTAAAACAACAATAATAACTGCAACCAAAAAAATAGCCAGGTGTTGTGGCACGTGCCTATATACTCCCAGCTCCTTGGGGCTGAGGCAAGGGAATTGCTTAAGCCCAAGAGTTGGAAGTTGCTGTGAGCTGCGATGCTATGGCACTTTACTGAGGACGACATAGTGAGACTGTCTCAAAAAAAAAAAAAAAAAAACTCAAGTCGACCACATACCAATGGCCTTCAAGGCTCCAAAGAACCTTCCTCCTCCACTCCATTCAAAATTGCCACCACCTTCCAAAGTAGGCACAACTTGATCGCCTGCATCCCGGCTTCTAGACACATTGTTTTCCTCACCACTCCTGTCACGACTAATCAATAATTAACACTTGGCCTTGCCTAAGTCACTAACCAGGGAATAGGTGTAAATAAAACTACTTAAGTGCAACAAATGCATCAAGTAAATTTATGCCAATTTTAAATTACCAAGAATGTATCTGAAAAGGATTTTAAACAAAAGTTAATGCTTAGGAAACAGTTTAAGACCGTTTTCATATTGGGTACTCTTGAAGACCAATTTTCTGGCTGATTTTCCTTAAAAATAATGTTTCACTTCTTTTGAATATGAGTTTCTTAAATGTGTCTCTCACTTTCATTGGAATGATTGCTTTTTTATTCCTGTCTTCATTCTCTGATAGTAAGAATAAGCAAGGAAGTATTGTTGGTGGCATTTTTTGTGTGCGGGTTATTTTAAACACATACACTATAGTAAAATGAACTGCCATGTACTTGTTACCTGGCTTCAACAGTTACTAGTCATGGACAGTTTTTCTGTACATCTCCATTTATTCTCTTGTGGATAATTTCCAAACAAATCCTAGCCATCACACTTTATTTTAAAACGTAGTCACAACACGGCCAGGCGCGATGGCTCACGCCTCTAATCCTAACACTCTGGGAAACCAGCCTGAGCAACAGTGAGACCGCATCTCTCATAGACTTGCTGGGTGTTGTGGCAGTGCCTGTAGTCTCAGCTACTTACTTGGGAGGCTGAGGCAAGATGATCCATTGAGCCCAAGAGTTTGAGGTTGCTGTGAGCTAGGATGCCAAGGCAGGCTACCAAGGGTGACTTAAGTGTCTCAAAAACAAACAAACAAAAAACGGTAATCACACTTCTGCCGCACCTAGTCAATGTTCAAGTATCCCCTAATGTCATTATTTATAAATGTTTACTAATTTATTTCAGTCGTGTGTGTTGTGGATCCTTGATAAAGTCCTCAAATTTATTTTTACAAATGGTATGTCAGTCCTTTCAGTTGGGATATCCTAAAGAAGACCTAGTTCATTTGTCCTAAAATGTAGAGCTTCTCGTGGTCTACAGTTAGCCATACTCTATACTCAGTATGTTGTTCGTCCCAATATGTGGTATAATTTGGTAATCTTAGTTATCGCTAAGTTCTGAATATTTGTTTTAAAAGTAATATTAAAAATGTCAAACATACACATGTAGAGTTAAAAATATAATGAAACTCCACTAAATGATGGTTCTTTTTCATCTGTATTCCCACTCACTCCACTCATACTAGTTTGAAACAGATTTAAGAAATCAGATATCATCTGCAAATACTTGTCTATAAAGAGGTCCTTTAAATAATTACAATAGCATAACAGCAAAATGTGTAATTATTTAAACTATCCAGTCACTGCTCACATCATTACAAAAACTTTGTAATTGTTTAGATCACTTGAATCAAGATTCAAAAGCTGTTAAATAGAATTGATTGCTAGGTATAAATGTTAGGAATTGTGTCTAAAATGTTATTTTGATTATACAAACTTTACGTGAGTCCGTGGTCAAATCTACAAAAGAAGGTATTGTATATTCACTAGTTGTCCATTTAGTCTGGTGGTTTCTCTTCCACACTGGGATGCCGCTCCTCCCTCCCCCTTCTCCCTAGCTGGTACTCTGGACTTTCCCCAGCTCGCTCCCTGGCTTCCTTTCTGGAGAAGTCTTAAGAACTGTCTTCCCTCTCTCTTGCTTTTCTTCTCTCCTTCCCCCACTTCCTGCCTGGCGGACCGCGCAGGCCGCACCTGCAGGCACGCGTTTCCCATTGGTGATATCTTGGCGGGCCCGGCGGTGGCACTTCCTCCTCTGCACCCCGTGACCCACGTCCGGCTTTCGGCCTCGGATCACGCGGCCTCCGCTTCCCGGACTCCGGACCCCTGGCTTCCTAGGTCCCGACTGCCGGTCCCCGGCGTGGTGAGCCGCCGCGTAGAGGCCCTGGATCCCCCGGCCCCTCCTTCAGCTTTGTGCCTACACACCCAGCCCTCGGCCGTGGAAGCCCACTCTGGCGACTCTGCTTGTCCCGTTGGGGAAGGACTGGGACCCCGGTGCTCCTCTTCCCTCCTCCCAACCCCCTTCCACCAGCTCCCTGGTGTTTAGGGAGGGCGAGGGCTCGGGGAGCTTCTAGGGGCAGTCAGGTCCCTTGAGGACCGCGGGGCAACTTTTTCTTGCCAGCTTTTCCGGGACTCCCTGTTTTCCGGGCTTTCCTTCTCTCCAGCCCGCCTTACCCTTCACCCCCCCCACCCCCCGCTCCGTGGCTGGCTCCGCCCCCGCCCGGAAGCTCCCGCCCGAGCCCGCGCAGGCCCCGGGGCCGACCTTCCTGCCGGTCGGGGCGGTCCGGAGGCTGTGCGTTCGCCAGGTGGAGGCCGCGGGCACGCAGTTTGTCTCACGACCTCTTCGGTGCTTCCCGCCAAAACACTCAAAGCCGCGCGGCTGGATTTCCAGCCTCGCAGAAAGTGTTTGCCCCTGGCCACTTGAATTTCTGTTTTAGGTTAAGAACAAAAACATGCACCTGGACTTTCCTCGGATATCTCTGCATTGTTAAGCTTCGGGTGGAATTTGAGGGCCTTGAGCTGTAAGCGTTGCTACTTAATAGAAATCTGCCCTGCTCTACTCCGCGGTAAGTCTTAGAGCAAAATAGTCTGGGTATAGTTCCGAGACCGCGGCTCCCGTGGACCTCAGTTTGCTGTCTGAGTAATTTAGAAACTCGGGACAACTGGGCTGTTGTGCTGTCGGCTAGAGGTTAAAACTTGTGCTTGGTGAAGAGAGGTGGGCTGCTAGTGAAAATACTCCTGGACTCCCAGGAGCGCAAAGATATTTAAAGTAGGTGAAGCTGGGGTCCTACCTGGGCTGTTATCCAGAACAAAAGAAAATGTGCTGGGTGGTTCGGAAAGTGCAGTATTTAGTCTGCATATAAACTTAACTAGCGGTACCACTTTTAAAGGCGCACCCTGTTTATCTTGATTGGATCTGCCTGAAGGCAAGTGTAAATCCCGTCTAACCTGTACCGGGAGTGGTGAAGGGCATGTTCTATAGGGCTTTTGGGAGTGCAGACTTAGTTTCTACTCTGCTGTTTTAGGGTCTTTGTTTTAACGAAATCCCTGGGTGGTCCACTTTCATGCCCCCTGTTGGGAAGCCACTGATCTAGAACTTGTAAGGCCTCTGGACCTAGTAACTAGGTGGAGTTGAGCAAAGTCCTCCCAGCAGTTTCATGTTAACTGCGTCCATGAGGCCACGTTTCCTTCAGCCTTCATTGGGCAGTGCTCACAGTCCACAGGGTCTGGGGGTCTTGTCCGAGTGGGTTAAAGTTTTTCTGTGGATTTATACTGGAAGGAGTTAGGAGTGGGAGTCGCTAAGATGACTGGAATCTGCAGTCTCTTTGTGGGGTGGGGTGGAGAGGTCATTGAGGGTTCTAACCTCTTGAAAACGTGGTTCCAAAGTATTTGTAATTGTACCATTTATTCATAAGTTTCCTAAAAACTGTAATGTTTTCCATGTGTATAGTCCCCCCCAATAGTATCATGTAATAATCACAGGAAATTTGTAAAGCAGATGTATTTCTACATTAAGACAACAGAGTGAACAAGATTAACTGACTTTCCCGATTTATATTTCAAGAGTCCTCCGCCCATATCCTAGTCTTCTGGGGACAGCTTTTATCATATGGATGTTGGTGATGGTAGTGCTTAACGATTTTCTACTATGAAAAGCAAATTTTAACAAAATTGCTTAGTAACTTTAAGTCTTTTGGGTGTGTCTACACCCTGCCCCCAGAGTTCTTATGAATCAGGTTGAACAAGTTGTAGCAGGCACCCTCCCACCATGCCTATCTCCAATAGAGCAGTCTGTCTGCCCTGACCCTGGTAGAGCCTGCCCCCATATTTAAATTTACTCTCCTGGCTTTGCTTTCTCTGTAGTTTTTATCAGTTGGGTGCTTCCCTTCTGCTCTGCTCTTGCTTTGTCTTATCCTGTGAAAAGATAAACTCCCTGCTGCTGTTAGGGAGGGAGGTTTAATTGAGTCAGTCTCCTGCAACTAAAGGCTTCTGCCTGGCCGCCTAACCTGGAGGAGTTTGAAGCAGCCTATGAAAAAGATAAATTCCCAGATGCTATTAGGGTGGGAGGTTTAATTGTGTCAACCTTGGGCTTTAAAAGGCTTCCCCATGGCCACCTAGGCTGGAGAGGTTTGAAGAAGCCAGTAGCAGAAATTGCCTGCTTCTCTGCTTAGTGCAGGGGATCCGAAGCTGATATCTCTTGTTTTTTAGGACAATTTGTTACCCACGGGAAGTGTCTCTCACTGAAGGCATCCAAAGTTCTTTAAGGTGAGCTATTTTAAGAAAAGTCGTATTTCAGTTACAGTATATATGTTTGAGTTGTTATATTCAAATGGAAATTTTCTTAGGTTCCTAGAGTTTTAAGTGTTATCATTGTTGCTAACTTTGCTTAGGACTCAAGCACTTTTCAGCTGAGTTTATTTCTGAAGTATTTCCTCAAACAAAACACTTACAATGTATGATTTATTTAATTTTCTCACCACTATATGAAGTATATAATATATAAGGTTTTATTAGCGGGCATTTAATAGGAAATGTTAGTATTTTATGTTTCTTGCATGCCTTTTTCAGCCTAGCCTAGGCTTCTGCATTCTTGAGGAGGTATTGACCCCACATGGCTAGCAGTTAATCCCTGGCTAATCTTGGGCTTGCTGGGTCAGGCATGTGTTAAGTGTGTGGTCCTAGAGTATGTCCCCATTAGGCTACTAATGGGTCTGAAGACACCTTTAGAACACATCACAGCAAGGTGCTATGGTACTGTAGAGCTGTGAGGCTTATTTGTGGAGAATGAAGATCTTTGAGAAAGGTGATTTATTTCAGCTGAGATCATAGGGATTAACGGGATTTAGCTAGACAGAAGGTTGGGCAGAGTATATTTGGAGAGAATTAGTGAGAGTGGCTACCATGTGCGTCACATTCCTGAGGGAGTAAAGAACCTGACACATTCCAGGAGAAAAAAGAAGTAATACAAGTGAGACAAAGTGTTGCAGGCTAAAGTCACAAGGCCTGAGGACCCCATTATTCCGTTGGTCCTTTTTCTGAGACCAGTGGGAAACCACTGAGGATTTGGAAAAAGAACAATAACGTTTTATAAGAACACTTTGAGCTGTGGGTTGGATTGCAATGAGTGCCATTATGCTTGGGGAACTTCTAAAATGAAATAAGAGGCTGGGCAGGGTGGCTCACACCTGTAATCCTAGCAGTATGGGAGTCTAAAATCCCTTGAGTTGAGTAGTTCAAGACCTCCTTTCTACTTAAAAAAGGTGGGAGGGACTTAGCCAGGTATTGTGGTGGGCATCTGTAGTCCCAGTTACTCAGGAGGCTGAGGCAGAGGGTGGCTTTAGCCCTGGAGTTTGATATTCCTATAAGCTATGACGCCAGGGCTCTCTATTCTGGGGCAACAGAGTGAGACTGTCTCCTAGATAGTAAAAAAAATTTTAGAGATAAGGCTAGGTTTGAGTAGATCATTCGTAGGTACTGGAAGTAGGCGTGTAAGAAATGTAGAAATAAAATGACAATTTGATAATTCACATTACAGAGGAAAGAACTGTTGTACTTTGTCAGTGTATCAGGGACTCCATGTAGAGCTGTGTGAAACCATTGTTGGAAAATCCAGGATATAATAGGATTTAGGGATGAGGGTCCCTTAGAGAATGGGATCACATGAGAAAGTTGGTGAATTGATTGGATTTGAAGGCTTGGGCAAAGTGGTTCAAGGATTATTTCAGCTTCCTTCTGGAGCCTCTGGGTACAGGTGAAGCAGTTGGTGCTGAGTGGGATACAATTGAAGAAAAAATGCCAAGGTAGTTTCTGGTGTGGAGGTGGAGCTGTGAAGTGGAATTGTGTATGCCAGTCTGGGTTTCAATGAGATTGATTATGGAAACTCAAGCGTCAGGGCCCTATAGAAGAGAATGGGGGCATAGGCCCAGTGAAGCTCTACCCTTAATGTCTGAGGAAGGACTTAGACTGAAGAGTGTCAAGGAATTAACAGAATCCCTAAAGCAGGGGTGTCCAACCCACAAGGTCCCATGCAGCCCAACACAAAATCATAAATTTATTTAAAACATGAGGTTTTTTTGGGTTTTTTTTTTTTGGTTTTTTTGGTGGAACACAATTGCGCGGTTCTCAAGCCTGAACTTTGTAGACGACGACGTCGTATCCTTTATCTGTTATTATTTTTTTAATCCCAGCATGGCTTCTACAACATCTCAAAAGAAAACAGAAGCCCCCAAAAGAAAAATTACGGATGAAGCAAGTTTTTTCAATGAAAAGTGGACAGATGACTACTTTTTTATTGAGGAAAATAATAAGGCACTCTGCTTAATTTGTTGGGAATTCGTGCAAGTGTTCAAAGACTGTGATTTAAAAAGGCATTATATGCAAAAGCACGCTGCCAAATTTGATGCATATGAAGGATTATATCGTAAAGACAAAATAGCAGAACTGAAAAAAAATCTGTCTTCTCAACAAAAATTTTTTAAAGTTACAACTCAGACAGATTCCATCGTGAAAGCTAGTTATGCGGTAGCATATTTAATAGCAAAAAAATCAAAACCATTTACTGATGGTGAGTTTATTAAGCAGTGTATGGAAAGCATGGCAGATATAATTTGCCCTGAAAAAAAAGGAGACATTTCTAAAATCAGTTTGTCTCGCCAGACCATAGCCAGGCGAATTAAAGAAATTGGAAAATCTATTGAAAGAAGTTTGGAGAGTAAAGCTGCTAATTTTAAATTTTATGCTTTGGCAATGGATGACAGCACTGATGCTACAAATACAGCTCAGCTTGCCATTTTTATTAGAGGTATTGATGATGAGTATAATGTCACTGAAGAAATGGCTTCTTTAGTGCCATTAAAAGACACAACTACATCAAGAGATTTATATGAAGCTGTAAAAAATATGTTAAAGAGATTTTCTTTGTCCCTTGTCAACATATCTGGTATTGTTACTGATGGTTCCCCTGCAATGGCAGACAAAAGACAAGGACTTGTAAAATTAATAGAAGACGATGCAGTTACTGCCCAAAATTCAAGTTTGATGAAGTACCATTGCATAGTACGTCAAGAAAATTTATGTGCAAAAGCTTTAAAAATGGATAACATCATGCAAATTGTCATCAAGACTGTGAATTTCATAAGGGCCCAGGGATTGAATCACCACCATTTCCAGGAATTCCTTGAAAGTATTGATGCTGACTATGGCGACATCATTTACTTTTCAGAAGTAAGATGGCTAAGTCAAGGCCAAATATTGAAAAGATTTTATGATTTACGACATGTTATTAAGTCATTCATGATATCAAAAACCAAATTTGTGCCAGAACTGGATGATGAAAATTGGCTTACAGATTTAGCATTTTTAGTGGATTTAAGCACTCATTTAAATGAGTTAAACATCTGCCTTCAAGGTGAAAACCAGCTTATCAATATGACATTTCAAGCCATAACAGTGTTCCTGATGAAACTGAAATTATGGCAAGCTGAAATTAAGGCAAACAATTTTATGCATTTTGATACATTGGCCAAACATAGTCCTGTGAAGGGTGAAAAATATGCAGCCTTGCTTTTCAATTTGACACAAGAATTTGAAAGCAGATTTCAAGATTTCCATGAAAATAATCACTATTTTGGTGCATTTGCGACTCCATTTTCAGTGGACATAAATACGTTACCTGCCAATTTCCAAATGGAATGTATAGAGCTTCAATCTGACATTCAACTTAAAGAAAAATTCGACCATGTCTCTTTACTGGACTTTTATAGGTCCTGTCTTCCCAGAAACAAATATCCCTTGCTTCACAATCATGCCTTATTCATGTCATCACTTTTTGGCAGTACCTACATTTGTAAGCAGCTGTTTTCAAGAATGAAATACATGAAGAGTAAAATTAGGACCAAAATATCTGATGAGCACCTTGAGAACTCACTGAGAATTGCAACTACTTCCATTGAACCAGATATTGATGCATTAGTTTCTCGAATACAATGTCAAATATCCCACTAGTTCTAAGTTGCTTTTTATTATAGTTAAAAATATCCCTCTAAAAAGACATTTTACTGTTTTGATGTGTACATTTTCTATGTTTGTGATTACAAACTTGGGACCTGCTTGGTGACTTTGAAACGCTTCCCGCATAATTAGGAGTAGGAGTATAATGGGAGAATTTTTTTTGCTTATTTTTGGCAGCAAATATCAAGGAAATTGTGCACGGACTATCTTTTTTTTTTTTTTGGCTCATCAACTTTTGTTAGTGTTTTGTGTATTTAATGTATTGCCCAAGACAACTCTTCCAATGTGGCCCAGAGAAGCCAAAAGGTTGGACACCCCTGCCCTAAAGAGTTACATCATAGGAGTGAAGGGGAGAGGGTTTCCAGGAAGAAATTATTAAATCCTGCTGTGGGAACAATTAAGACAAAGGTAAGAAAGTGCTTGGTTGTCTCCTTCCTGTGCAAATCCTTGGCAATGTGGGATCATGCCTTCACGGTGGGATTGGGTAGGGCTGCGGGAGTAGATTCTCTTTGGCAAGATTTTATTGAAAGAAAAAGCCAATCAGCAAGTAGCTGAAAACAAAGTTGGCATGGGGAAGGTATATATTATGTGATTGGTTAGAACTGAACATACTTAATTATAAGGAGGACAGTGTTCAATGGAAAGATGAAAGAAAAAAGATTTATGTAGTGTGCGTGATATTAGAACAAAGAGCCAGAGCTGTTTACAGTGATCTCAGCCATGATAAGCCATTTCTTGTCTACAAATTCTGAGGGACCGTCAGTAGGTCCCTATTCCTTTTGGAAGTGGAAGATGCTCGAGAATAAGAGTAGATGGGACTACATAAGGCCACCCTGTGTTTTGGGTGAGCGAGAATCTGATATGACTTGGAGGTGTTGAGGTTCTACCCTAAAGTTGGTGACCCTGTTTATCTACAACAGAATCCAGCTGAAGGCAGCTCTAGATAGACCCTTGGAAACATCTAAAAACATTTGGTTGTCACACCTTAAATGGGAAATGCAATTGGCACCTAGTGGGTAGAAACATACTACAGTGCATGGATTTTCTCCTGCACAGCAAATAACTGTCTGGGTTCCAAAAGGCAGCAATCATGAGACTTAGAAACGCTAGTTGAGAGACTCAATTTTGTCTGTGTGCAGCTGAGCAGTAAAACATGGAACAGTCAGACATTTAGAATCTTCAGGGTTCTGATTTTTACTGGGCACATACACATACAATAAAGGAAGGAATGTGTACGAGTTTATATACTGTGAGGAGGGACTGAAGTGACACATGGGGTCTAAGCTATGCCAGGAAGAAAGAGGAGAGAAGGGGGCTATGGGAAAGGAAGCTGAGGACCCTCTGAAGGAGGATAGCACAATTATGAGGGAGGCAGGGGTGTGTTATTCCAGAGCAAGAATCTTGCAATTTTGCTTTTAGACTGGGGGGTGTCACTGGTAACAGCAGTGCCTAGGGAGGCTCCTGGGATCTGATGGAAGCTAGGTTTCCAGGGGAGATGGTAGGAGGTTAGGGGTTGTATTCATGGATTGAAGGATGATTATTCCTAAGGCTGGGAACAAACTTAAGCCTTCAGATTCTTCTTTGAGTCGGGAGTGTGTTGGGGTGGGTCAAAGACAACAGGACAGGCAGTGCCTAAAGGAGCGCCCTTCCCCGACTCACCACCTGAGACACAAAGAAAACTTGCCCTGGTGCTGCAAGAAGGAGATCTTCAAACTGTTAGCACCATTTGCTAGTCTGGGCTGAGTCGCTGGGGTTTTAGATAAGGCCTGGGGAGGCAGGGCCCAATAAGTGCCTGTGCTAGCTGCAGCCTTCAGGAGTGGGAAACAAAAAGGGTGCTTGTGTTTTCACTGTTACCTTCTCAAAATTTGTAACTTGGTGATGAAAGCTAAAGTTTATTCAACCAGCGTGCACAATCAGTATTAATAACATTTGTGGGTGGAAAGGGGTATGAGCAGTGTAAGGTAGTCCCTCCTTTGACTCTTCTCCCTATAGTTTACCCCATGCCACTGTCATCAGCAAGGTTGACATTTTCAAAGTAGTTACATTACTAATCACAATACATGAAAAAATTCCCAGTATTAGGTCTTGATGATGCTTTCAGGTTATATGTAGTTCTGTTTCATTTGTGCTGTTACACTGTGACTACAAGGAGTCATGACAATGTTTTTCACCTCTTTCAGTATTAAAAATAGGCTTGCAAAGGATATTTAGCTTGTTTTTTTTTCCCCAAAAAGGAGCTTGTTTTGAGACACTTGCACTCTGTTGCCCAGACTAGAGTGCCTAATACCAATCTCAATCTCCTGGGTTCAAGCACTTCTCTTATCTCAGCCTCCTTAGTAGATGGGACTACAGGTGCCTGCCACCACACCTCACTAATTTTTTTTTGTTTTTTTTGGAGGCAGAGTCACAAGCTGTCACCCTGGATAGAGTGCTGTAGCATCACAGCTCACAGCAACCTCTAATTCCTGGGCTCAAGCGAGTCTCCTGCCTCCGCCTCCCAAGTAGCTGGGACTACAGGCGCCC
>CAUYON010143645.1:0-12644 GCA_963573935.1 Arctocebus calabarensis | reverse complement strand
AAAAAGGAAAGGAAACAGAAAAGCAAGAAACTCAGAGCTTTCTTGGGGGAGGGGACGGACACTTCCTTTCAGATGAATTTTGTACCTGAAGCTTGATTTATTGGGGTCGCAGCCAGTCTCAGCAGAGGTGACCCGCTGAATTCACTTTTCTCTCTCGGCTGGGCTCCCAGTATTGAGCTTAATTGCACAGTTTCTGGAGGTTTTCTTCCCTTTTGGACAGGAGCCTTTTTTGGAAGCTGCTTCTAGTCAGTCATCTTCCTCCACCCCCCCCCCATTTCTGTATAATACTTCTCACCATCTGACATACTATGCATTTTCTTTCTCTTTTTGTCTGTCTGTCACCCCTCCTGGAATCTAAATTCTACAAGGCCAGGTATTCTGTGAATTCTACAAGGTAGGGATGTTGTAAACTCTACAAAGCTAATATTTTGCAATATTTCTGGGGACTAGAAATATGCCTTACACATATAAGATACCTTATGAATTTTCATTTAGTAAATGGATCTGACAAATCTATCAATAACTGTGTGTTCGGCATTAACTTTCTATATTGTACTGTGCTAACAAGTCCACAAATATGGTAATAGAAACCCTCTAAACGTGTACATTCATAATTTACTATTTTGATATCTGATCTGCAACCTGATACTGATTCAGATGCCAAAATTTACCTAGTAAAATGGTATTAAGGCATTTTTTTTGTCTCTCCAAATCATCTTGCCTCAAAATCACTGCACTTAGAAAAGATGTTTCTGTGAAAAACAACATATTTCTAAGCACTTAAAGCACTTAACAGTCTATATGAAAATGGAAATGAAAGTAGGGACATGATTCCTCCCACACAATAGTTTTATTCTCATGGGGAACCTCAAAGTGAAAGTACCATTTCCTCTACACAGAAATTCTTATGAGAAAGTCTCAAGCATAGCTAATTAGTTCTGGGTGGAAAAAGGGAGCTTTAAATTAGGAAACTCATTTTATTGACTATACGGGAACTTTTCATTTTATAAAACCAGGTATGGAAATAAATCTGTGGTCACAATGTGTTCAGTCACAGTCATCAAATGCATAAGAAAAAGAATATCAACAATTTCTAAGACATTTAAGATGTATTAAAAGATATCAACTACACAAAATTTCTAAAGACATACATCTAATCGCATTCTTTTCCTATTTCTGATAATTAATTAGCTGAGGCATCTCAAAATTCCCTATGAAATACTGATGTATTAAGTTAGAAATAACAAATTATCTGCTTTGGATTTATGCCAGGTATTATCTTAGCCTAGGTTCTCACACAAATGTAATAAAAAGAATCAAGGGCTTACCTAAACTTATGATAAAAATAAAATTGAGAATATTTTTTAATTAATTAATATTCCTAGTTATTAAGGTGACTTTTATCTATTATATCCAACTACTATCTTAGTCATACTCATTTTTCCAAATTTTTTTCATGCAATTTAACCTTCTCCTCCTTACACAAATATACACATAAACAGGCACACACATTCACCAAAAAAAGATCCTGGTGAAAACCTACTTTTCAGCTTTATTTATGACATCATATAAACCTTTCACTCCTTCCAGTTGGCTTTCCTTCCTTGTCCCTAATTATTTTAAGCAGCGAGGTGTATTAATTTGCAATGTGATATTGCTTTTTGATTTCAAATCGGCTTGGCATTCTCACTCAGTATTAACTAATACACTTCAGGAACTCAGCTATAATATGTATCGTATCTTTGATCCTAATAATATTGAGAAAATAGCTGGAAACAGTGGTGCATGTCTATAATCCCAGCTACTCAGGGAGCTGAGGCAGGAGGATGACTTGCAAGAGTTCTAGACTAGCCTGGACAATATACAAAGAACTTGTCTCTAGAAAAATAAAGAAAAAATTGAGATGACTGTCCAACTTGGATTAGGCTAAGCTGTAGATGTTACTGAGGCTTTAAAAACAAGGGCAAAGGGTGGTAAGGTAACTAACATACCCTGGGATTACCCCAGTTTGGGCACTGCAAATCCTGTGTCTCAGAAAAGCCCAGAGTCTGGATACCAGCAGACAGTCCTTTTTTTTTTTTTTTTTTTGAGTTTATGAAGAGACAGTCATCTGTTTAGGTCCATGTGGATGTTCCTTGGTTGCCCAGTTCCCAGTGTCAAGAATGAGAACTGGTACCCGGTTGAGCTGATGACACAGTGATCTCACAGAGTTTCTTACATGAAAAAGAAGCTATATGAACTGAAAGTGAAGAAGAGGGGAGCTATACAAAATGATGCAAAGTGAAAATGCATTCCAGGAAAAGAGAGGCATAGGTCAGTCTCCAGAAGTGGAGAAAGACCCTGAAGTCTGAACACTCACTGGTTTGTCCCACCTTCCTCCTGGCAGGAATTGTGGATGTTTCCCACCTTTTAGGGGTGATTTACAAGTTGGGATTATGCAACAGATTACATAACAGTTTCCCTTTCTACTCATGCATCTTCTCCAAGATCCTTCAAGAAGCTCAACCCATGCTATGCTAATTAGATGATAATGAGCTCGAGGTCTGCTAATGGTGACCAGAGACTTCTTACTATGTATGTTCCCACCTGGGAACAGTTCCTAGCTGCAATTTTGTTTCTGCTTACAATTTGGTTCCCCTCTCTACTCTTAGCCACTTCCTTTCCACCTATTTACCCTCCATCAGACCTAACAATCTCATGGGTAAAAGACTATAGAAAACTAAAATGATAACACCTGATATTTTAGGGCAGTCCAGTGAGTTACTACGAAAGGAATGGTAGGTGTAGATATGATTCTGAAAAGAGTCAATGAGAGCCAATGGAATCTCCTTCAGTTTGTGAGACAGGATGTTAATGCCTGTAGACAGACAGCAAAAACTGAAGCCCAGTAATCTGGACTGGATTAATGTGGCCTATTAGGTGTTTATGGAGCAACAAGATACAAAGCTTATTGTGGGAAAGATAGTCCAGGCTCCATATATTTGGTAGCACTGATATTACGAAAATGCTCACTGACCTGGTGGAAATAACTTTGCTGATGTAGAGCTTCAGGTAACATGTGTGAAATACACTAGAAGAATAGATGGAGATGAAATTAAGCCTCAAGGGGGCATAGGATTACATAGATAAGAAAAGGCAGAGTTAAATTTTAAGCCTAGATTTTTTGGCCCAAAGTCTGTTGCTCAAACAACTTTTAAATAAGAGATTATACTACAAATTCTATTTATTGAAACCATTATCTGTCATAGTAATTGTGCCAATGTTATTTCCCTTTTCCCAGACTATTAAGTTCTTTGGGGGTACAGACTATTCCTTATTTATTTTCTGTACCTTTAATTAGCAAAATACTCAAAAGAGAAGAAACTTTTGATAAATGTTGTATTAAACAAAATTAAATGAGACTTGGACAGTCTTACCTTGTTACTTTTCTTTTTATTAGGTATTTCTCTAGCCTCACAGAATGTTCTTCTTCAGATTCTATTCAACCTTAAAGCCCACCTCAAGTTCTAGAATCTTCACTTGAGGTCACAGAGATCTCTCCCTTCTTGAAAATCTACCTCAGCATTTCATCTTTTAATGTATTTAAATATTATTCTGAAAGGTATAGTATCACCTTTTCATCTTTTACTGTGCTTACAGTAAACGGTAAAAAAAAAACAACAACAACAACTAATACCTGAAATCCAATCCAAAAGTCTATCAATAAATTTAGTCTCTTTTTATTTTTTTTTATTGTTTCTGATTAATTGAAGATACAAAGAATTAGGTTACCATGTTTGCACTTGTTAGGTAAAGTCCATCTTATAATTGTGTCCTGCCCTCAAGAAGTGTGCCATACACCCTAACATTGTGCCCATTAAGTGGGAGCACACCCATCTGCCTCCTTCCTCCTCTCTCTCTGCTCCCTCCTTCCCCCACCCCTACTTTGAATTTAATTGAGTTTTTCTCTTATGTGATTATGTTCATGTTAGAATTGAGTACTTTGGATTCTTGCTTTTCCCAATATTCTTGTGATTCTATAATAAGAAGAATGTGTTCCAACTCCATCCAAGTTAATACAAAAGATGTAAAGTCTCCATCTTTTTCATGGCTGGATAGTATTCCATGGTATACATACACTACAGCTTGTTAATCCATTCCTGGGTTGGTGGGTGTTTAGGTTGTTTCCACATTTTGGTGACTGTAAACTGAGCTATGATAAACAGTCTAGTCCAGATGTCCTTATGATATAAGGATTTTTTTCTTCTGGCTAGATTGTAGGATCAAATGGGAGGTCTAATTTGAGTTAAGGTTTCTCCATACTTCCTCCCCAAAAAGGTTGCATTAGTTTTCAGTCCTACCAGCAGTGTAAGTGTCCCCTTCTCTCCACATCCACACCAGCATCTGCAGCTTTGAGACTTTGTGATGTGGGCCATTCTCACTGTGGTTAGGTGATACCTCAGGGTAGTTTTGATTTGCATTTCTCTGATGATTAGGGATGATGAGCATTTTTTCATATGTTGTTAGCCATTCATTTGTATTCTTTTGAGAAGGTTCTATTCATCTCTTTTGCCCAATGATTTATGGGATTGTTTGGTCTTTTTTTTGTTGATTAATTTGAATTCTCTATAGATCTTAGTTATCAAGCTTTTGTCTGATTCATAATATGCAAATATATTTTCCCATTCTGAAGGTTGTCTATTTGCTTTGGTTGTTGTTTCAGAAGCTTTTCGGTTTAATTAAGTCCCATTTGTTAATTTTTTGTTGTTGCAATTGCCATGGAAGTCTTCTTCATAAAATCTTTCCCCAAGCCTATATCTTCAAGTGTTTTCCCCACACTTTCTTCAAGGATTTTTATTGTTTCATGCCTTAGGTTTAAATCTTTCATCCATCCTGAATTAATTTTTATAATTGGTGAGAGGTACAGGTCCAGTTTCAGTCTTTTACATGTGGTTATCCAATTCTCCCAACACCATTTATTGAATAGGGATTCTTTTCCCCAATGTATGTTCTTGTTTGGTTTTTCAAACATTAGGTGCCTATAAGAAGTTGGTAGAATCTCATGGTTTTCTATTTGGTTCCACATGACAATGTCTCTATTTTTATGCCAATGTCATGCTGTTTTGATCACTATAGCCTTGTAGTATGGCTGAAAGTCTGGTAGGGTGATACCCCTGGCTTAGTTTTTATTACTAAGAATTGCCTTGGCTATACAGGGTTTATTCTGGTTTCATATACATCAAAGAATTATTTTCTCCAAATCTTGAAAGTATGATGATGGCATTTTAATAGAGATTGCACTGAATCTGTAGATTGCTTTGGGAAGTATAGACATTTAACAATGTTGATTCTTCCCAGCCATGAACATGGTATGTTCTTCCATTTGTTAATATCTTCTGCTATTTCTTGCTATTTCTTTTCTTAGGGTTTCCTAATTTTCTTTGTAGAGGTCCTTCACCTCTTTTGTTATGTATATTCATGGGTATTTCTTTCTTTTTTTTTTTTTGAAGCTGCTGTGAAGAGAATTGTGTCCTTGATTAGCCTCTCATTTTGGCTGTTACTCACATATACAAGAACTACTGATTTGCAGACATTCATTTTATATCCTGAGATTTTACTGTATTTTCTGATCACTTCCAGGAGTCTGGTGGTTGAGTCTTCGGAGTTCTCTAAGTATAAGATCATACTGTCGGCAAAGAGGGAGAGTATGACCCCCTTTGCCCCCTTTATTTCCTTCTCTTGCCTGATTGTATTGGCTACAAATTTCAGCACTATTTTGAATAGTAGTGGCTATAGAGAACAACTTTGTCTGGTTCCCCAGTTCTAAGTGGAAAAGCTTTCAGTTTTACTCCTTTCAGTATAATAAATGTTAGCCATTTATCTGTCTTCCTCAGGAAAGACTCTATTCTTATTCATTTGCTGTCTCAGCTGTCTCTCCAGGATGTTATGTAGAAATAATCATGTAAACTTGATTTTTACAACTTAGTGGTAGATAGGATTGTTTGCTCTTTTTTGTTGATTAATTTGAGCTCTCTGTAGATTCCATTTATCAACCCTTTGTTGGATTCATACCCTACAAATATCTTTTCCCATTCTTTAGGTTATCTTTTTGCTTTACTTGTGTGTCCTTAGCTGTGCAGAAGCTTTTCAGCTTATTTAAGTCCCATTTGTTTATTTTGTTTTTGTTGTAAGGGCCACTGAAATTTTTAACAGGATTGAATATTCGGCACAGGAAAAGGATTCCACACTTCCTAACAGCAGCCAGACATTACTATTATAGTCTGGGTCTTGCTATTTAGTGTACAAAAGAATTCCTTTTGTTTTTCATGAGAACTAAATTGTACTACACCTGAAATATAGTTATGTTGATAAGCTTATCTTAAAGGGAACAAAGACATTCTGAAAAAAAATTCTAAGAATTTTTATAAAATATAAATATTAGTATACAGTTGATACCAAACCTGTTAAAAATGGAATACTTGTAATACTCTAACAAAATTCAGTTACTTTGTGTGTTTGGGCAGGCAACCTAAAAAGTTGTAAAAATCAAGTTTACATGATTATTTCTACATAACAGCCTGGAGAGACAGCTGAGACAGCAAACGAATAAGAACTATACCACTTACTAAGTATAAAAGTAAAAGCAAATAAACACTTTCTACTTTTGAACTAAATGTTTGCTTAACTTGCTTTTGTTTTGTAAATATTAGGACCTCTACACTATCAAAGGGACTTTGTTTCATCAGTCGAAATCACTATTAAACACAATTTTCCCCAAAAGGCTGAGGAGATTCAGTATGTCATAAGTATTGACTTGGTTTTTGTCAGCAACAGATATCTAAAATAAGAGTCACACCAAGAATGTATTGCTTAATTACTATTTTCAGGGATGAAAAAAATTTCTATCCCAGTCCAAGATTATTCATGTGAATGAATAATTCCAAAATGCTTTCAAAACAACTGATGGCAAATTCAGACACAGAATTACTGAAAAATGACTGAAGTACAGGTGACAGAGCAGCTCTTTTGCACAAGCCCCTCCCAAGGCCCAAAGAGGAACCCTAGCAATGTACTTAGTGATCATATATGTTAGTACAATTTGTAAGAGTAAGATACATTAACTGCAGTCAAGACTGGTGTCTCTTTTCGTTAGGACTTCTCCATTACCTTTCCTCATGACAGGTGTGTTGGAGTGGCCAGATCCATCTTAAGATCCAGCTGAGAGGAAGCTGAGTTAGGAACATATTTAGCTCAGATAAGTGGGATAGGCTTGTATGACCTGCAGAGTCATGTGTGTAGTAATTAAAACCAGCCAAGCAAGGTCAAGACTGGCTCTTAGCAGTGCTGCTATTACCCTGTGTACTGACTTGTTCAGAATCATGACACAAAGATGAAGGTCCAAGAGTGTGAATGTGCCCTGTGGTTCCTGGCACTGGAAGTATGCAGCCAAATTGGGAACAAGTTTGAGAGAGGTTTTTCTAAATTTTGACAACAATCCAAAAAAATTTTAATACATTACTAATAAATAATAAGTTGTAAAACTAAAAAAATACTTTCCTTCTATCAATAACAAAATAGAACTTCAGATACCACATATAAAATATTACCTGCTGCCATGGTCTGAACGACTGTGTTCTCCCCCAAAATTAATGTGTTTAAACCTAATCAACAATTTGATGGCATTAGATGGGCCTTTTAGGTGGTAATAGATAGTTTTCTGTGAGCCTTTGGGAGGTAATTAGGTCATGAGGGCAGAATATAAAACAGATTTCATTTATATGAGCATATACCTAGCCAAAGAAATAACAGTATGAAGAATTCCTATGGCCCCTCAAAACCAGTTGCCAGCCTAAGCAGCTCCTTCTTATTAAAAAATATGACTTCCCTGTAGCTCAGATTTAGAACAAATGCCTGAAATGGCCCAAGTTTATAGTATGGATCACAGAACTTCTTTTCTTTCCTCTCTAGTCATTTTTCCTGGAATTTTGTTTTCACTGGATCATTTTAAGAAAGTTAAAATGGTTTCTGGTCTCAGTGCTGCCCTTTACAGAACCGGGGAGCATAGTTAAGTGTATTCACTCAAAGGAAGTCCCCCTGTGTTAAAATCCCAGCACCAACACTTACTAAATGGGGGTTCTTGGGTGACTTACCTCTGAGTGGTTTATTTTCCTATCTTTAAAATGTTAATTTTTGCTTTCTTTTTTCTTTTTTGAGATAGAGTCTCATTCTGTCACCCTGTATAGAGGGTCATTGCGTCATAGCTCACAGCAACCTCAAACCCACGCACTAAAGTAATCCTCTTGCCTCAGCCTCTGATGTAGCTAGGACTCCTGGTGCCTGCCACAATGCCCAGCTATTTTTTTGTTTGTTTTAATAGAGACGGGGTCTTGCTGTTGCTTAAGCTGTCTTGAACTCCCAAGCTCAAGCAGTCCACCGCCTCAGCCTCCCATTGTGGTAGAATTATAGGTATGAGCCACTGCGCTCAGCCAAAAGGTTAATTTTGAGAATTAAACATTCATAAACATAAAATTGTATATGAACTGTTTATAACAGAGCCTGGCAAATGAATACTACTATATATTTCTTCCTCTTCTTGGTTCTGGGAAACTACTGAACTTCTCTGAACCATCAGAGAAGGACACAGATTAATGACCTCCCTGTGGTCCTATATAACTCTAATATCAATGTTTATGAACCTTAATGTTATGAAATATAATACATACAGGAAACATTCTATTCTATTAATTTTTTATTTAAATCTATCATTATTATTATTATTTATTGAGTCAAATACACATAGATCATGAATATATTTTTGCATACGTGGGGTACAATGTGATTTCTTTTTGTACAATCTGACGTGGTTACATCAAACCAATCAACATAGCTTTCACCTCATTTACTTGATTATTGTGTTAAGACATTTATGCTCTACACTTGACAGATTTGACTTGTACTCTTGGATCTATTATTATTTAACAAACCCTAACAATGTAAAAATAGTCTATTTTCTCTATTGTGACAGTAGTGTTTTATTACTTTCTAATCTTTCTTTCTTTCTTTCTTTCTTTCTTTTTTTGAGACAGAATCTGACTTTGTTGCCCTAGGTAGAGTGCTGTGGCAACATTTTTCACAGCAACCTCAAACTCTTGTACTCAAGTGATTCTCTTACCTCAACCTTGTAAGTAGCTGAGACTACAGGTGCTCACCACAACTTCCAGCTATTTTTAGAGATAGATTTCTATCTTGTTGAGACTGGTCTCTAACTCCTGAGTTCAGACAATTCACCTACCCCAGCCTCACAAAGTGCTGGAATGACAGGTGTGAGTCACGGCTCTGCACCTGTGGCTCAACGGGTTAAGGCGCTAGCCATGTACATCTGAGCTGGCGGGTTCAAATCCAGCCTGGGCCTGCCAAACAACAATGATGGCTGCAACCAAAAAATGGCCAGGTGTTGTGGCGGGCGCCTGTAATCCCAGCTACTTGGGAGGCAGAGGCAAGAGACTTGCTTGAGCCCAGGAATTGGAGGTTGCTGTGAGCTGTGATGCCACGGCCGTCTATCCAGGGTGACAGCTTGAGACTCTGTCTCAAAAAACAAAACAAAACAAGACAGGTGTGAGTCACTACTCCTGGCCTCATTCTGACCTTTGAAAGTTGAGCAAATCTGTAAAATAAAAAGCCAGAAAGGAAGGTTTTACATATTAATGTATAATCAGAATATACTTAGTCTCCATGGATGTATATTTATTCATTGATTTATATAAAGAAATAAAACTAAATCAGGACCCACAGAAACAAAGCCATTTCAATAACAGGGAATCTCACTTCTTTAAACTCCCAGCCTCTCATAAAGAGTCTTACAAAAGGTGATGTAATGCTGAATTTAACCATGCTGAGGAAGAGCATGAAAATGCATTTTAACATTGTCAAAGCTTTGAAATACACACACTATCACAAACACATACATTTTGTTATTGGCTACAATCCAACCCCTAAGTACTTGTACCAAAAGAAATATTTTTTTATATGCGTATACTTAAAGAGCATTAAATTAGAAGTTCCAACTACTCTAGACTAAATTCCTTGAGATGTCTAAAATGACAGTTTCTATAAGTATATTATAAAACACAATTTGGATTCCAACATGTTGGTTACAGTCTGTTTTAACTCTAAGCAATTCTTTCAGAATTTACTTTGGAAAAAAAGAGTCTCTTTGATAAATATATAATTGACTCTACAATTTAAATTCAGACAAAATACTTTTGTTTCTTGAACTGCTACTCAAACTACAAAATGCAGTCTGGCTTCTTTTCTCAGTGGGACAGTCGTCCTTCCAACTAACACTTCACCACTGTACTTGATGACCTTCTCTTTGTCATCCCACTTTTACCTAAAAACATGTATTGATTTTATAACTATATCAGTATCTGTCTATAGTTCTATTTTTTAAAAATCTATCTCTATAATTATCACTGTTGTCTTTCTTTCTCAAGGTGATTTTTGCCTTGAACTTCTATCCTATATTTTTCTTTTACTAATAAACTTCTGCAGAGGAAGGGGAAGAGTGATTTGTTTTTTAATTTTTATTAAATCACAGCTGTGTACATTAGTGCAATCAAGGGGCACAATGTGCTGACATCATATACAATCTGAAATATTTTCATTGAACTATTTAACATAGCTTTCATGGCATTTTCTTAATCACTATATGAAGACATTTGTATTCTGCGTTTAGTAAGTTTCACCTGTACCCTTCTAAGATGCACCGTAGGTGTGATCCCACCAATCACCCTCCCTCCACCCATCCTCCTCTTCCCCTCCCCTCCCTTGCCCCTTTCCCCATATTCTTGTGCTATAATTGGGTTTTAGCCTTCATATGAAAGCTATAAATTAGATTCATAGCAGGGCTGAGTACATTGGATACTTTTTCTTCCATTCTTGAGATACTTTGCTAAGAGAATATGCTCCACCTCCACCCATGTAAACATGAAAGAGGTAAAGTCTCCATCTTTCTTTAAGATTTTTTTTTTTTCTTTAAGCATTCACTAACTGGTTCCTTGCATTATGGATTCCTACCTCATCAAAACTTTAAAGCTACTAAAGTCCTTCATGTTGGATTGAATATTATCCCCCTAAATTGATACCCCCTGGGAACCTGAGAATATGTCCTTATTTGGGAATAGGGTCTTTGTAGATGTAATCAAGTTGAGGATCAGAGTGGGCCCTAACTCTAATGCTTGGTGTCCTAAAAAGAAGGAAACTTGGACATACTCAGACACACACATAGAAGGGAAATGGTCACACATGAAGAGGGAGGCAGAAATTGGGGTGATGCAGCTCTAAGGCACGAGTGCCAAGGACTGCCCACTGCTACCAGAAATTAGAAGAGGCCAGAAGGGATTCTTCCCTAGAGCCTTTGGAGGGAGCCATAGCCTTGCTGACACCTTGATTTTAGGCTTCTGTTTCCAGAACAGTGAAAGAATAAATTTCTGATGTTTTAAACCACCCAGTTTATAATAATTTATTATTAGAAAACTAGTACACTCCAATCACAAAACCTATAGTCTCTTCATAGTCTTCATTTTCCATGGCTTAAGAAAGGCTTAATCATACTTTTTACAAGAAAATTCCTTTATTACACTTTAAGACTCCACTAACATCTTCATGAGCTCTTTCCCCTCCTCTTTTGCCTCACTGTGGGCTTAATCCATAGCCCTCTGCCTTTCTCTGCATTCTTTTCTCCCACTGAAACCACTGCTAAGCTTGTGATGTCAACCACTGCCCCGGTGTAGGTAACTTCTAATCTGAAACCTCCAACTCTTCAAATATAAAATGTTGAGCTTTAAACCCTATGTTCTTTATAATAGTAATTTTAATTCTGTTATTTATTTATTTATTTATTCAATTATTTATTTATTTATTTAGACAGAGTCCACTCTGTCACTCTGGGTAGAGTGCTGTGGCTTCATAGCTCAGAGGAACCTCAAACTCTTGGGCTCAAGTGACCCTCTTGCCTCAGCCTCCTGATTAGCTGAGACTACAGGCACCTGCCACAAGACAGGACCAGTTTTTCTATTTTTCAGCCTGTTCTGAAACTCCTGAGCTCAAGCAATCCACCTGGCCTCCCAAAGTGCTAGGATTACAGGCACGAGCCACCACACTCAACTGTACTTTTTATTTTTCTAAGCATTATTCTGACCAGAACCACATATATTAATAGCCTCATGAAGCCTTTGCCTTTATTATCCCCAAAATTAAATATGAGAAAACTGTGGGAGTCCCCAACTGGTAAAATAACTTACTCAAGGTCCCACACTCAGTAAGTGATGGAGCTGGTATACAAAACCATCACGGTGGGTCTTAAGCATTTAGGCACCCCAGATGTTTTGAGAATCTGGTGAAACTTATGATTATTCTTCACAGAAAAAAATATACAGAACATTTCCCATAAACTTTAGAAACCCAAGTGCCCATTGACTCACGAATGAATTAATAAATTGTGATATATGCATACCAAGGAATACTATGCAGCCTTAAAGAAAGATGGAGATTTTACCTCTTTCATGTTTACATGGATGGAGCTGGAACACATTCTTCTTAGCAAAGAATGGAAGAAAAAGTATCCAATGTATTCAGCCTTACTGTGAAGCTAGTTTATAGCTTTC
>CAUYON010143644.1:0-44429 GCA_963573935.1 Arctocebus calabarensis | reverse complement strand
AATATTATGCAGCCTTAAAGAAAGATGGTGACTTATCCTCTTTCATATTTACATGGATGGAACTGGAACATGTTCTCCTTAGCAAAGTATCTCTAGAATGGAAGAAAAAGTATCCAATGTATACACCCCTAATATGAAGCTAATTTATATCTTTCAAGTGATGGCTACAACCCAATTATTACATAAGAAGACGGGGAAAGGGGAGAGGGAGGGAGGGGGGAGAGAGGATGAAGGGTGAGATCACACTTGTGGTCCATATTTGAAGGGTCAGGAGAAAACTTCTAAATACGGATCAAAAATGTTTTCACATAGTAAATGAGAAAATCTCATGAATGTTATGTCAATCAGGTTGATGAAAATATCTCAGATTGTATGTGAAACCCCCACACTGTACCCCATGATTGAATTATTGTACACAGCTATGATTCAATAAAAAAATGACAACAATAAAAAAAGAAACAAAATTTTGTTTTTCAATTTGTATCTCTATTGGGAAAGAATAAACATGTATTAAAAATCTTCACTGAGAGTGATAGATACCAACCGTAATCCTAAAAGTCAATTATTTTGTTTTTCATATTCAATTTTCCTTGACTTACCTTTACAAATACGATTGGTGTAGCAAAAGAAAACTGTAACAGCTATTGTTTCCAGACCATCCTGCCAACACAAAACTATAGAAGCAAGTTTTCAATTTAGCTGTTCATGTCCTGCATGTCTTCAGTGTCATTTATTATAAAACCTGAATAACCTTCAGAACCACATAGAAAGTTTTAGAAACAATGAAATTCCTAAACCCTAGTCTCATTATATTGTTAATAAACCAGAATATCCAGGATATATGATTCAAGGAACTATGCATATAAATTCTACCACAGATACAAGTGACCAGTCAGGCTTGAGAGCCACTCACTGACGTTTTTCTAAAATACATGCTCGGAGGGCACCTCCCTGGTGCCCTTCTATGAAGACTGCTAAGATTTGCTCTCCTACTAAGACTGTTTCTCTCCCTTGAAGACTATGTGTCTCTCTCTCCTGCTAAGATGAATTGCCCTCTGACACCTAAGGGGAGTTGATCTGGAGCAAGGTAGCATAGCAGTCCGTGTCCACACTGTCCAATAAGCCTGGGCCAGAGACCTATCATCCCTGGCCCTGACAGCTTTCCATAAATAATATTTTAATAATACTGACTTAAGGCCACATTTATATTTTTCCAGGTGCTTTTTAACAATTTCTCACAAAATCTCTTGAGAAATTTTGAGCATGTGATAAGTGAGATGCAACAATAGAAAAGAATAGAAATGGATTCTGAGAGTCAAAAACATTTTTTTTCTTTTAGCTAGAATACAAAATGAAACTTGGGAAACTGCCTAGAAGGAAGAAAGTGGATTTTAGTTCTGGAAACTAGAGAAAGGTCAATTAAATAAGCAACTGTTGTTGTTCTGGCATAATTTAGGAGCTCGTTTATCTTCATTTCGGCAGTGAAGAAAGTCAGGTTCATTGTTCACAAATGGTAGTTTAATCCAGGTCTTTCTGAATCCAAAGGCTTTACTCACTGCTCTCAGCTTCTTCTCTTATTGGGAAGCTGCCCAATCCATGCTCACATCACAGGCCACTGGACATGCTTTCTCCTATGACGTGACACATAACCAAATGTGATACATAATTATAGTGATACAGAAAAATGAAAGTGGAGTTACAAGTAAATTTTTGTGAGAGAATATTACTAAGAAACACAGAAATCAGTAAGTTATAAGATATTGATGCTGCTACAGGTTTTTTTTTTTTTTTAAGGATGTGTGAGACATGAGCTGCAGAGACCCTTTTTGAACAAAGTTAATATATTTGGAGCGGTGTGGTGGGACTAGAAAGAAACAAGCATGTTTAGATGAAACCCATATATGCTAATATTAATTCATGTAAGTTCATACCAAAGACCTTCCTAATTTTAATGTTTCAGGTTTGATAAGACACTGTAATAATTAATTTAGAGGAATAAAATTAGAAAGGGTACTGAAAATTTGTTTAATGAAACAAAATTGGTAATACAGAAAATAGGAAAAGATTATTCAGAGAGAAAAAGTGAAAAAAAAAAACAGGATTTGTATTGTGACTTGCAAACTTGTGATTATTCAGACTCTTCAAGAAAGACTTTTTGAGAGCAGATTCTTGAGATTCACATCCAAGAGTCCTGACTCAGTAGGTCAGGCACTAGAGTTATGCATCTGAGTCTCAATAAATTCCTCAGGTGGGTCTAATTATCAACTAGATGTAAAAATCAGCAGTTCAGGAAAAGAAAACTATTCTTGGACTCTAAATAAAGAATTCTACTTCTGTCACTTAGCAGTGTAACTGAATATAAAAATATTACTTAATCTTCCATGCGTTGATGTAAAATGAGAAACATGAACAAGAATATGAGGCCTGGATTGGTCCATGAAAATCAACCATCTGAGCCGCCTTGATGAATTAGGGATGGACTCAGAGCACAGCCTGCTTGATCATCTTCTCTGCCATCCAACATCCTTAGGGAAGACTACTCAGAGTCCTCAGATTCCAGATTGAAAGCCATGGAATTAATAAAATCTAAGTTCTCTCTGTTTATACATTTATACAATTGATATGAACACTTTCTGTTATATTAGTTATTTGTCAGTCAAAGGAGGTATTTGGAAAACAGGAGTGTCAGCTAGGGGTATAATTACTAGAACCAGAATTCTACATTCAGGTAGAATATAGTTGGCCAAATAGGCCTCCCCATGACATAAGGAAGGGTTAGGGGCTTGCAATGCGTGCCTCTTCTATGACACGACAGAGATGAATTTGATAGGAGGTCTAACATTTGCTATGTAAACCAAGAAATCCAGGCTTCCATGACAAATGTCATAATGATACATGCAGTTGTAATCCATCATAGCTTTCGGTATGTGGTAGAGGAGCATAACAATTCAGTTTTATTCTGATGACAATTGATAGCATACCCTCTAAACAGTGAGAAAAAGTAAAATTTTTGGAAATCTGGTTATGTGTTACTTTTGACTTCATTAAGATTAATAAATAATACTTAGGTCATCATCTTTATCTTAAAAGTTTAGGCATCTCACCATGCATTTATTTTATAATGGCATTCTAAGTTGTGTAGGCATCTCTAGAAATTAATAGATTCTTTTTTGTTTGTTTGTTTGTTTTTGTTTTTGTTTTGGAGACAGAGCCTCAAGCCATTGCCCTGGGTAGAGTGCTATGACATCACAGCTCACAGCAACTTCCAACTCCTCGGCTTAAGTAATTCTCTTGCCTCAGCCTCCCGAGTAGCTGGGATTACAGGTGCTTGCCTCAATGCCAGGCCATTTTTTGTTTGTAGTTTTTATTGCAGTTTGGCAGGCCTGGGCTGGATTCCAAACTGCCAGCTCTGGGATATGTGGCTGGCGTTTTAGCCACTTGAACTACAGGGGCTGAGAGCCAACTATATTTTATTTTTAACTGAGTATATCTAATTTACAAATGAAACATCCCCAGGAGGTAGAAATAAAAGTCCTAGTTCTTTACAGAACTAGTTCCTTGTAATAGTGTGTATGTATATACTATTTTATTCAGTAGATATATTTTGCAGACACTTTTGAATAATAAAGTGTTTAATATGCAATATACCTGGATAGATGTATCTTTTTCATCTCCTTTTTTCCTTGTAGATACTTTACTCTTTCCTCGCGCTCTAAGTCTTTCACCTTTACACTAATTTTCACTTCAAAAAAGAAAAAAAGAAAAAGCTCTTTAAGATAGTTTTAAAAATTTCATAGAGAAGCACACATTGATTTTATTTTTGTATTAACTTTTAATTAAAATCAAAACTGTATACATTTATGGGGTACAACGTGATAATTTGATGTACAACATGGAATGATTAAATCAAACAGATTAACATTTCCATCACCTCACTTACTTATTTTTTGTGGTAAGACATTTAAAATTTACTCTTAATTATTTTGAAATATACCCTTGAATTGTGAACATTAGGTGAGATCGCACCAAATGTCTCCCCTCCTCCTACCAATTGTCACCCTTCCCCTTCCTTTTCCCACCTCACCCTTCCCCCTTGCTAGACTATATTTGTGTTTTATCATTCATATGAGTAAGTGTTTATATTTTGGTATCATAATAGTATTGAGAACATTGGATCCATTTTTTCCCCCATTCTTGAGATACTTTACTAAGAAGAATGTGTCCCAATTCCATCCAGGTAAACATAAAAGATGTAAAGTCTTCATCTTTTTTGTGGCAGAATAGTATTCCATGACATATATATATATATATATATATATAATTTATCATGTATATGCTATATATATTTATCACATTTATGCTATGATATAATATATGTGATATATAAAAATATGTATATTCCATATATATATCACAATTGTTAATTCATTCATGGATTGATAGGCATCTGGAGTGCTTCCATGACTTGGCAATTATGAATAAACATTCTGGTCAAATGTATTGGTGGTAAAATGAGTTTTGTTCTTCTGGGTAGATACCTAGTAATTAATTGTGGGATCAAATGGAATGTCAACTTTTAGTTCTTTGAGGATTCTCCATACTTCTTTCCATAAAGGTTGTATTAGTTTGCGGTCCCACTAGCAGTATAGAAGTATTCCCTTCTCTCCACATCCATGTCAGCATCTGAAGTTTGGGGACTTTGTGATGTAGTCTGTTCTTACTATTTGGGAAGGAATAATGAATGTTTATCTTAAACAATGTGTCCTCTATTTCACGATGGCTGATGAACTAAATATAGACATTTCCTTTCTCTCCTTCCTCAATGCTATTAAATGGTATTAGAAACATATGAGTTTGGGGGATTTTAGGTTTTTGTTTTCCAAAGGAAAGAATTAACAAGACTATAGAACTGAAAAACAGGGTGGGGGAATATTCTACCTGGGAAACAAACCAACCAGCAGGAATGTGGGGCAATGTATAGCAGTTTGGCTTCAGATTAATGACAGAACTCACACTGCTGGCATTAATATTTTTCTTCCCAATTGAGTCCTAAGGTATTGCTTCTCATAGTAGTTAGCAGACCAGTAGAATTAACAGAGCTAGATGGGTCTGGAAAGCTTCAGGCCCCACCACACTCCTGAGTAATCAGAATCTGCATTTTTGTAAGACCCCCATCTGACTCTCTAAATATCTTAAAAGTTTAAGAGGCCCACTACTGAGGCACAATAGCACAGTACTCTTATCCACAGCTTCACATTAGACTCACTCGGAGAACTTTTATCAACTTATCACTTTTCCTTACACCTCAAGATCGGATTTAATTGGTCTCATGTGGATATATTTGAAACACTCTTGGGTCATTTGAGTGTACAGCTAGCACTGAGAATCACTGCTACAGGCTGAATCTCAGCAGTGGTTCAGAGAGTCAGGTAAGCCAGGAGATACCCATCAGAATTACAAAAATAATTTAAAAAAAGAAACCTTTTGGACTAGCTGGGCTAGTAAGTAATCTCAAATAATGTCTGCCTGAGGTACAAACAGCAAGCAGAATGCTTAAAAGAACTGAGAAAAAACACAGCAATCTTCTCAGAACATTGATTCTCAGTCATAGCTGCAATTGAATCCCTACTTCTGTGGGTGAGAGAGAGGAAACAGTAATTGCTAAAACTCCCTCCATGATTTCAATTTGCAGCCGAGTTTGAGAATCACCAGCCTGGAAAGTGTCAGAAAGTAGAAACACTCGATGGTAATATCAGGTAATATCAGGGCCAGAGAGAAAATCCAAGCAGAATTATTTATCGAACTTTCATTGTGCAAACAGACTAAGAGAAAAGGTCTTAATATAAATCAAGAAGACCTACTTCTATTATCAATGAAATAGTTAATTTGTCTGTGTGCTTCCCACTTATTCTGAAGAGATTTCCTCTCCAAACATCCTTGTGCAATTATTTCTAGAGACGCCCCAATTTAAGGGACAAGTTTCCATAAAAAAAAGAACAAACAAGAAAAATAATTCTTAAATTGTCAAGAAATTCTACATCAGCAATAATTTATAATTATGTTTATTTATTACTTATTTTATTTTATTTATTTATTTTTGAAACAGAGTGTCACTTTCTTGCCCTGCGAGGGTGACTTGGCATCATAGCTCACACCCACCTCAAACTCTTGGTTTCAAGTGATCCCCTTGCCTCAGCCTCCCAAGTAGCTGGGACTAGGCATTGGCTTCACACTGTTTCTCAAAGAAGGGATCTTGCAGTTGCTCAGGCTGGTTCAAACTTGTGAGCTCAAGCAATCCACCTCTTTTGGCCTACCAGAGTTCTGGGATTACAGGCATGACTCACTGTATCCGGCAATAATTAGGTTTAGATAACTAAGCCTCATTGATATTTGAGGAAATTAGAACATAAGCATAAACAAAAATCTTGCTTGTTAAAAGAGAGAAAAAATAAGAGATAAGAGAAGGTTAAAAAAAATTCAACATCAAGGTTGCATTAAAATAAAGTAATAAAAAATTCTTAAAAATCAAATATGGACATGACTGAATACTGAATTTACAATCTAGATTATGAAGTCTGGGAAATCAAACATTATCTGAAGGAAATAAAGATGGAATACATGTGGAAGACAGAGAGAGAGGAGGTGGGAGAAACTCATCTAGGAGTATGAATCACTGTAATTAGAATTCTCCTTTTGACTTTAAATTCTAGATGCTAGAGGCATAATTTCTAAAAGTTTTGAAGGGAAAAGATTTAAACCTATGTTCAACAAAATTATCATAAGGCAAAAGAGCAAAATGAGGAAAATGTAAAGCTTCAGAGAGTATTAACCTGTACACTAGGTACAGGAGAATAGGAAACAAAATGAGGGGAGAAAGGACAAAAAATATCATTAGTCCAGGACATATTTTAGGAAAGCAAAAATTAATTAAGGAAAAATGGCATGAAACACACACACAAAAGGCAAAATAAATCATAAGATGCGTATTTGTCTAAAATTATTGATCATTAACCCCTCAAGTTTTCTTCATTGTTTAAGATAGTTTTCTTAACTGACAACAGAGTCTGGGCCCAGTGGCTCATGCCTCTAATGCAGCACCTTGTAAGGCTGAGTTGGGAGGGTCACTTGAAACCAGGAATTTTACATCAGTCTGGACAACAGAGTGAGACCTCATCGCTACAAGAACTTTAAAGATTAGCTAGGTGTGATAGTGCGCACTTGTAGTCCTAGCTACTTGGAAGACTGAGGCAACAGGATTGCTTGAGCCCAGGAGTTTGAGGCTACATTGAGCCATAAATGCAGCACTGACTTTAGCCTCTATGACAGAGTGAGATGCTGTTTCTAAATAGTAAATAAATAAATAATGGTAGTTGAAGATGGTTTTAAATACTGAAATTCTTAATATGAGTAATGAAATAGATGAGAGAAGGGAAAGGAGATGAAATTATGTCAGAATTTTTGTCTTTTGGAATGGAAATAGAGTATCAAAGGTGAAAGACCATATAATTATACTAGTTTTGCTAAAAGTTTTAATATTACCACTAAAAGAATAGATACTATAATATTTTAAATGAGTAAAGAAGGAGAATGCAAAAGAAATTTTAAAAAGCATAAAAGTAATTGTATTAATTATAAAATAAAATTAAAAAATGCATGAACAATATAAATTTGAAGTGATCAACTATAATTAAATGGACCAGATGTCACTCTATAGATAAAATTGCCACAATGAAACCAAAATAATATCATACAACACAGTAAACAAGCAAAACATGTGAAATAAAGAAAAAAAATGTATCTGCTTTTTAGGTAATTACTAAAATGGTATTGTTAAGTGCAGATAAAAAAGATGCTACACAGCTAAGGGCACAATAATCAAAGCAAATAGACAACTTTCGGAATGGGAAAATATATTTGCATATTATGAATCTAACAAAAGCTTGATAACTAGGATCTTTAGAGAACTCAAATTAATCAACAACAACAAAAAAGCAAACAATTCCAACTATCACTGGGCAAGAGACATGAACAGAACCTTCTCTAAGGAAGACAGACGAATGTCTAACAAATATGAAAAAATGCTCATCATCACTAATCATCAGAGAAATGCAAATCAAAACCACCCTGTGATATCACCGAACCTCAGTAAGATTATCCCACATCACAAACTACCAAAGTTGCAGATGCTGGTTGTGTATGCGGAGAGAAGGGAACACTTTTACACGGTTGGTGGGACTGTAAACCTATTATATTCCCTTTGGAAAGAAGTACGGTGGCTCCTCAAAGAACTTGAATTAGAGCTCCCATTTGACCCTGCAATCCCATTACTAGACATCTACCCAAAAGAAAAAAATCATTTCCTCATAAAGATATTTGCAGCTCAATTTACAATCAACAAAATATGAAAACAGTCTAAATACCAACCCAGGAATACGTGTATTCTTGTGAAATACTATTGAGCCATTAAAACTGGTGACTTAACATCTTTTGTATTAACCTGAATTGAGTTGAAACACATTCTTCTCAGTAAAATATCACAAGAATGGATAAGCAAATATCAAACATCCGCAATGCTAATATGAAGCCAGTAGATGATCTAATTCATTCCCACATATAAGAAAAATCCATTTCAGTTCAAGTTATGGAAGGAGGAACTAAGGAGGGGGGAGGGGGAGCTTGGGGTGTCTTCCTGAATGGGCACAATGTAGGGGTGTATGATAGACCTTTTTGGTGGGAGACACAACTACAGGAGGGACTTTACCTAACATTCAAATATTGTGAGTTGGTTTATTGTACCCTCATGTAAACCTGAAATTAAAATCAAAGAGTCTCAAGAGAAAAAAAAATAATCCAAGGCAAAATTCATAAAGAAGAATGAAAGAAAAATATGATATTGATGTATTGGTTAGGGCTGACGAGGTAAAATAGAAGTAATTCCTTGTATTTCAAGTAGGAAATGCTTTCAAATAGGAAAATAGTGATCTTTACAATCATTGGAAGGGCATGAGAGGAAAGGTTTAAAAAGTTATTTCCTATCTCAACCTGTAGAAACAAAGATCTGATTCTCCAAAGTTGACCAAAAGCCTCTGCAGATCTCAAGAATTGCTGTGAAGCAGCGTGGGCTCTGTCATCATTGATCTTAGTACCAGTGGTGCTTCAATCTCACACCGGCCATTATGATTTTAATTCTAGTTTACATGATAAAATCAGACTTCTGCTTGATTTGGGGGAATGGTAGCTTCTCCTTGTACAAGTGAAAATGTTGGACCTTTTCCTTAAACTATATAAAACAATTAATTCAATATGAGTCATACATCTAAATGTAAGAGATAAAAAAAAAATCCTCAGAAAATAGTAGCAGTGAATTTTTATAACTTTTAGCAAGTCAATGATTTCTTCGAAACTGTGTCAAAACACAAACACTACAATAAAATAGATTCGATTTCTTCAAAATTTAAACATTTTTCATCTTAAAGGTTGCCATCAAGGCAGTGAAAACACAAGCAACAGAATTGGAAGATACATTGAGCAATTATATATCCAGTTAATTTCTTGTACAAATTTGTCAAAAGGTCTGATCAGACATTTCAACAATGATAGACAAATAGTTGAGACACATAAAAAAGATGTTTAACATATTAATCATCATGTAAACTAGAATTAAAATCATAATGAGATACTCATAACAACCCTAAGATGACCATATTTTAAAAATATAATCAATTGTAATGAGTTTTTTTAAGATATAGGGAAGTCAAATCATCAATCATTGTCATTCTGTGGCTCATGTGGAAAATAATTTTACAGTTACTTAAAATATTCAATGGTTTCCATAAAACCCACATAACACTCCTGGAAGTATACTCATAAGACAATTTTAGATGATTGTGTACATATCTATAGGTAATACTGATAAATTGGCTTGCTTTTAGGGAGACTTCTTTATACTCTGGAGTAGCCATTTCTCTGTTTATTATGCACAAATCCATGAGGAATCTCTAGAAATGTAATTTTGCTTCGACTTTCAAATGATTGTTACATGGTGGGCAAAATATTTTGCCTAAATTCCAGTTTTTATGATTCTTTGAAAGTCATGTCACATAGCTAATGACTATCTCCTTTTTCATCATTAGCAATTTTCTCTTGGTTGCAGGGGAACAAATTCCTAATTATGTTTAAATTTTAGGACTCCCAATAGTGGTATGTCACTATCACACTACTTGAAAGTTACTAAGTAATAGCTTCTCAGAGATTATATCATCTCACATTAAGACATTTGGAAACATTTCAATAGTTGGTACCCTCTAGCAACACAATGATTGCCTTTCTTCCCACTGCCCAGATGTCTTGGAAGTAAGTGGGGCCCAAGTTAGGATGTACTTTTCATTGGCATGACTATTTCACATCTAGTTTCAAAATCTCAGATTATACATTTATACTGTATATGTATTCCTTGGCAGGAATTCTATGTATTCTTATAGTTTTATAATTAATCCTTTCAAGGGACACCAGAAGTATTTCCCATAAAGTGGCTCTGTGGTACATTGAATTACTTGTTTCAAGTGTTTAAAGAACTCCCTGTATTCAAATGCTTTTTCATGTGACTTTGTAGCTCCTACTGCTACAGACAAAGTGTACTTCTCTGTGACTTATTATTGAATTCCAAGTTGCTTTGGTCAATATGATAGGACCAGGTGTGACACAAACCAGGTCTCTTGGTGCTCATGGGAGAAGGTAGGATACGCTGTCTTCAGATAGTTGTCTTAGAGATCTAATATCTCTCTGTGTTTGGCATGTGGTATGAGAGTCTAGTCTTACAGTTGCCTGAGGACAGTTGTTTTGAATTGAATAAATTAACATATTTCTATGATTGTCATGCATATTTCATCCCAAGTGAATAATTTACTAAAATTTAATGGGATAAATATCATTCTGATGGGTAAATTAAAAATGATTTGGATAGTCAAAATAAAAGTTTGAGGAACATAGAGGAGAAAATGTTGAGAACGAAAGGCGTTTGCCTTTCATAATGTCCCCGCCTCTTCTCTGTTGTCTCCACTTTTTTGCATCTGTGTATTTCTTTACTTTTTCTTGCCTCAAACTAATTTTGGGAAAAGGAGAAATGATGATCCTTTCACAAGTGTGTTCCTTCATTAGTGGATTTCTCTGCAAAAAGATGAGGGTGCAACTTCTTTAGATGGTAATGAATGACCTATGTTTGAGCTAACAAATTTGGGTGCCTTGTGACCCATCCCTGAATTCACTTATGATTGAGCCCAGATTCCACTTCTGAGTTTCTTTTGATAATACAACATTATCTTAAGTATCAGACATGATAATACTATCAGGTCAGGGAATAAATGAGATCTTGGATAAATAGCTGTGGCCCTGTATGCAGGATGGAGAACTTCTCTAGTCACCTATATAAAGACAAGCCAGAAAGGTGGTGGATTGAGGAATGCCAATACAGGAAAAGAGACCAAAGTACAATGTAATTTACATTTTTCTTCTCTAATAGAGAAACAAACAGTTGCTTTGTGGATAACCAGTGAAACTGATGACTTTAAATTATATAGGACTTCAGGCAATTCACATGTCTTTTTTGCCAGATGATATTACTCAAGTACAGGCTCTTTTCCCCATGATCTAGAAGTTTGTAGAAGGATTCTACAACAGGTTTCTAGTTTATATCCCACATAAAATGTGCATTGGTTCCTGTAGTGAATTCTGCAACCTACACTTGCATGGGATTCTAAAACCAGCAGACTTCTTCACTTGATGGAATAAGCATATTGTAGTCTAAAAGATCAGCAATATAAATATCAAGGGGGTGGTGGCTAAGGGAAGCCAATATCCAACACTACCTGAAAACAGTGGAAAATCAGAAAACATTCAAGCACTTCTGAAAGACCTAAGGGCATTAGACACCCCACAGAGAGGGTTTGACAACAGCAATTGTACTCTGGCTATAAAGATAAGTTGGGGGAACTTACATTGGTGTACTCAGAAGATAAGCAAGTCCCTCAATGATTTCCTTCAGCAGTTTGTTGAGACTTTCTCAGAATTTATTGACATGGATGTAAGCAGAAATCAAAATTACTCTCTGGACCTAAACCTCTTTAGTCTGTTTCTCTCAAATTAAGGATGGTACAGTGACAAAGATAGACCATTATCCTAATATTAACAGTAGTTACTTTCCTTTTAAACAAATATAGATAAAGAAAAAAATAAATGAAAAACTGTTCCTACTAGTGACTTGATTAGAATTGTTTACTAAAAGGAATAACCCCTACTCTGGACAACCTATGAAAGGAACAAAGAGAAGACTGTAGGACAGTACTTCAAGAAGCCAGTATTGTGACCATGACTGAAGGCAAAGGATGAAGAGTTATAGTAGTCTGAAGAACAGAAAAAAGAAACTCTGGAGAATGTTGAAATTTCAAAAACAAGAGATTCAAAAAAGCTCCAAAACTCTTAGCTAGAAAATACAGTAGAACTTCTTTAAGTTGACCACCAAAGGGACTGTCACAAACTCATAAAGTAATGGAGGTGGTCAATGTAAGGATCTAAGCCTACTGCATTGTTATGTACATGAGCTGAATGTCTGGTCTATAAAAATTAGGTCAATCTAAGAAGATGGTCAATGTGAGGAGGTGGTCAACTATGGAGGTTCTACACTATTTGTTAAATGGTGAAATAATGGAGTTCCCAAATCCTTCTTCAGAGAGCACAGGTCACAGAGGATTCTGTGCCCTCTGCTTTTCCCAGGCACATATTCAAACTTTGGCTTAATAAACTTCCATTGATTTAGATGTTTGCTCTAGTCACTTATTTTGTGTTGTCAACAGCAGTGACAGCTTGATTGCAAATAGCTTTTGGAAGTTATAAAATTTCTTTGAAAGTAATTTTCAAATTGTTTGCTTCACATTTGATATTATGAATAAACAAGCATGTATCCTTGTGTTTTGAATGCTGAAAGTGTCTTATTTTTTTCTTTTTATGATTATGAGTTTATTTTCAAAAAATAATAATTACATACAGAAAATGAGTGCAAACATTCATTGCAGCATTATCTATATGAACAAGGAAGCAAAGAAGAAAGAAAAGAAGGAAGGAGAAATGAAAGGAGGAGAGGCCTGCCTAAATGTCTAGTGACAGTTGAATGACTAACTAAAGTGGGACACAATCCACAAAAGAAATAATGAAAATTGTCAAAAGAATGATGTCTATGTCATCCATTAACCCTGACAGATATCAAACTTAAGGTAGAGTTAACATACCAAACAATATATGTGGCATGATAACATTTTTATGCATGATATTTATTTTATATGAAAATATTAACTATTGTACTAAAAAGCAATCGAAGCACCCAGGATATTAGACTTATAAGAACATAAATCATATCAATAAGTAAGTTAGTATTTATGAAATATAGTTGAAACCCTTAGGAAGTTTTAAGTATAAATAATGAGTAATCAAGTAGCAGATTATGAAACACATGTTGACTTAAATTGGTACATTAAATGTTCATAGAATGTTAGTACCTTTAAGATATATATATATATATATATATATATTTTAATATGTATGTGTGTGTAATACACATACATATGTGTCTTATATATATATACAGTAACACCTGTTCAACCACATATTCCATTTTTTCTAATTTTAATATGTCTCTGTGCATGTGTATATATATATGTATATATGTATATACATATATATGTGTGTATATATATATACACACACACAGAGACATATTAAAATCAGAAAAAATGGAATATGTGGTTGAACAGGTGTTACTTTTATGTAGAAAAGAATGAATAGACCAAGTTATAGAGTGACATCGTGCCACCCAAATAGTTAATGAGGGTTGTCTTTACCAAATTGGCCACCCATGGGTGAAGCCATTATGGTTCTTGTCTGATGTCATATACTTTCTGTTCAAGTAACACAGATGTTGAGAGAGGTAATTGGTCAGACCAAGTATACTTTCCTTTTGCATTTCTTTGATAGTGAATATATACAAATTGGACCCCAGGATCTTCAGTGTCTTAGTCACCCTTGACTCTTCCAGAATCTTCTTAGTCACCCCAGAATCTTCTTCTTAGAATCTCTTCCAGAATCTTCCTCTTAGTCACCCCAGAATCTTCATTTCTGGCCTACATGACTATCACCTGGAAGAGAATACAGAGTAAAGAAAGAGAAACAGGATGTTTGAATGTCATGAGACCCAGCATTCAGGAAGTACAGTCCTTTAATCAGATTTTCATTGTATCTTGAGTGTGTTAACCATTGCATCTTTTTCCTTGCTTATTATACATTAAAATTTATTTTGTAAGCTATGTAATTTGAGCTTTTTAATTTTGTACATAAGCCTTTTTGTACCTTGATCACTGAGAGACTTGCTTGGTAATATACTCAGAAGGTATCATTTCATAAAGTTAATTTCCCAAATGTAATTGAAGTTATAGAATAATACTATAGATTTTTATTAGTTATATACACACAAATTATATAGCATTATAAAGAAAAATGATTCTAAAATGCTATACCAAACTCCTATCTATGATTATTGAAGATACAGAGCATGAGAATGATATTCAAGAAGAAACTTATCTTTATTTAAATTGTTCTACTTCTTAGGATTGACAACATATTACTCGAAAACTTAGAAGTTAACAAAAAAAAAGACAAAAGTATTTTTTATGTTATAAATTGATGATTTCCGATAATCAGGTTAAGGTATTCATTGGAACTGTATCTCATTATGTAGAACTATACTTTTATTAGCCATGTCCTAGTTGTTCATTCTCCACCTACTTTCTCATCTCTTCTGCAGCCATACTGGTCTTTTTATGCTGTATTCTAACCTCACAGCCTCCAAGTGCAGGGTCTTCATAGGAGTGATTGTGTGGAGTGGCTCATTCCATCATCCTCTCTTCCAGCTATGTTCTGATATCAGCTTTCTGACACATCCTGTTTTACACTCACAATGTTCCATGTGACTCTTCTATGTATACTTATTATATGTGATTATTTGATAAATGTATTTCTTCTCATATACAATATATGATTCAGAATCAGAGCGTAAGTGTGATTTTTTGTTTACCACTTTGATTTTGTAGCAGCCATGGCAGCACCAATCAAATAAGAAACACTATACAAATGTTTCATTTGAATAAATACATTAATAACTCTTTTCAAGTAAAAAGGAAAAGTCAATATATTTAATGGTGCTGGAAGACCAAGAAAGATAAGAACTGTAAAGTATACTCTGAGTTGAATAATGTGGAGGTGATTTAGGTCTTTAGCCATTAGTGTTCAAGATTCATATGGACTAAGAAGAATATTTTCCAGTTCCATCCATGTAAACATAAAAGAGGTAAAGTCTCCATCTTTTTTAATGCTGCATAGTATTCCATGGCACACATATACCACAGTAATATTCTTAGTAAAATATCTTAGGAATGGAAAAAAAATATCCAATGTTCTCAGTACTACTATAAAACCAATACTTTCATATGAGAGGTGAATCGCAACTATGGCCCAGGATGAAGGAGGGAAGGAGAGGAGGATGGTAAGGGGAGGGGGTGGTTCGATAGAGGGAGGGTTACTGGTGGGACCACACCAATGGAGCACCTTACAAGAGTACAAGTCAAATCTACTAAGTATAGAACACAAATGTCTTAACACTGTGATTAAGTGAATGAGGTGAAAGCTATGTTAATTAGTAGGATGTAAGCACTCCAATTTGTACAAATAACCAACACATTGAATCCCCAAAATGCATAAATGTATTCATGATCTATGTATATATGACTTAATAAAAAATTAAAAAAAAATTTTTTTAATTAAAAAAAGATTCATAGGGACTGAGAAGTGAGTGCTCAGAATTTAAGTTACTAAATTATGGCAATCTATTTAGCAAGTTCTGTTGTAAAGTGAAAGACAGTGATGGAGAGTTCATGAATAGTGGTGTAGGATTGAAGAATATTTTATCATGATTTGCTTTAAAACTGGGAGATCATATGTAAATGCTGCTAGACATGATTCAAAGAAAGATAAACTTTAAAAATATGACCATAGGAGAAATAATATAAAGAAAAATGTTCCGAAATATGTTGAAAGCCTTTCTATTTTACAAATAAATATTTTGTTTTTATATTTGGACCCAAGAGAGAAAGATTAGATGTTATTTTATTTAGCTTATTGCTTTGGTTGTGGAAAGATTTGTTGGTTTATAACTGAGTTCATAATTTCTTTCCCAAAGAAGGAAGAAAGGAAGATTTCTGCTTTCAGTAGATGAACAGATAGGAATGAGGTAAGTTGAATGATTCCCTAAGGGAGTCAGGTTATTAAATGGTAGTCATTGTGAAGAATTAGAGAACCACCTGATTTGAATGATAATAGGATTACCACACTTAGGGTCAAATTAAGGGTAATGACCATTTCTTAGGTAATGAAATGTTCTCTGTGTGTAATTTTCTCCAAATGGATTCAGCAGCTCACATAAAGTCATGTGAAAAGCAAGGAGACAGACATATTAGTATATTAGTGGTGGGGTGTTTGCCACATTGGTTTAATAAAAGATAAAGGGAACAAATACATTTAGAATATTGAAAAAATATGGATTAAATGATAGACATAAAATAAATGCTGTGTAATAATAAAGTGGAAGATGAACAGGAGAATGGGAGAACTATAAAAATCTACACTTATTCATTAATATCCCATTATTCGTGCTACCTGCTAAGGCAAAAACCTTTTACCATTTTATTTTCTTCAGAGGTGACTTATCTTCACAAATTAGTCTTCCTATAAATTTAAGAAGTATCATTCAGAAAAATGTTTCAAAAGATTCTGATTAGAAGTACATTGAATTTCAAAGTTATTTTGGGGTGATTTATCATCATTTGAGTCTTCCTATTCATGAGTACAATACATCATTCTATTTAGCCAAACCTTCTTTGTTTCCATAAATAATGATTTCTAATTTTTATGAATGTCTTGCACATATATTTTATGTGCAAGTATCTTATGATTTTAGTTGTGCTAATTAGTAGCTTTTCTAAAAGACCTGCATTTCTCAGTTTTTTAATGTTTTCCCATTTGGTTTATACACAGTATCTTTTTTTAATTCACCAATTTGCCTGTGAAGTACTAGTCGTTTATGTTAATAATATTTCTATAAACAATGACCACGTTTCTTCTTTCTAGTCTTTGTACCTGATACATCTGATCTTTTTCCTTTTACGAGTGCTTGTGTGGACGGGTAGAGGTATATTGAAGTAAAAGAGTGAGAACACTCTTCTTTATTGTGTTCTATGCTTGGAAGAGTCTGGTCAAAATCCACAACACATCATGTGCAGAAGTCTATTACCCTAAAATTCTGGGTACTCCTTATTTCCAATACGATTTGTTCTATGACATATGACTCTCTTAGAAATGTTTTGTATCTGTGTGTATATATTTGTGTATATACCTTTGGTTTTGATTTCTAATATAATTACATTATGCTTCAAAGAATGTGATTCTTGTGCATGAAGGAGTCATCTCACAGCCCGACTGGGGAACCTCTATGCTAATCTCTGGGGATACTCAGAAGTCTGGTAATGATTAGTCACCCTGATCAAGACAATACGGGTTAGTGACCTACAATAGGGTAATGAGCTTTCTAAATTTAAAATTCCCCTGGCAACACTAAGGCCAGCTTGTTTACATTATTTAGAGATAAGCAGAGTGCTATATTAATCTAGTTTAACCAGTCCAATAAGGCATAAATAGCTCCACAGGAAACTTTTGCCTGAGTTTTCCATTATTTCATGCATGAGAGATCAAGGAGTTATCTCACTTGCATTAATAATTGTATAAGTAATACTTTTTGTATACATACAAGATTAAAGAGAATGCTTTTCCTTATTCAGTATATCTTCAGTGGCAGGTTTTGAACACTGAGTAGAAAACTCCCAGTCTATTAATTTAGATAAATATGGGACTTAAGTAGCACATACATTGGAAAGGGGATTGTCTAAATTATTGCTTAAATATTAAATAGAATAATCCTTCCTTGGCTCATAAAATGTTAAAATTATAAACAATGTCATATTGACTATACGATTACATGGGTCATGTAGTGATTATATGGTGATAATAAAGTTTATCCTAATTCACTTCGATTCAAATGATAGTTGATCCTTAGATAAGTGGACTCCAATGTCCTGAGCTCAATGTTACCATGCTGGGGAGACAAATGTTGGACACAAAGTGGTCGATAACAATCTTTGCACTCAGATATCAGGGATGGGTTTAAATTGTGGGGGAAAAATTAGGATTATTGAGATTAGAAGACAACTGAGAGGTTTAAAAAGGACCAGGATCATTAAAGGAGGTGTAAGTGTTCATATGTTTGATCTAAAGTGGCATAACGGAGAGGAGCTGGAAGGAGTAGCTAAGAGATGAGGAGTTCCGGTTTCCCCACCAACTTCTCCTCATTGCCCCATCTCACCTGTGCGTAATGAAGACATTTCATTGAATTCCTGGAAGTGCTCAGTGAACTGTCACCATGAACCTGATATTGTAAAGTTAAAGGGCAATACAATTATTATGAAGCAACAGCAAAAGCCTGTCACATAAGAAACATAGCTCATTCTCTCACCATTTTCTCTTATAAAATGATCACGTCAAAATCACTCAATTTATGTTATTTACTCAATTAATATAATACACATACAACTCAAAAGAGAAATCTTCTGTCACTTCAGAAATGGTGCCAATTAAAAAACTAACAATTAGGTACCACAACTGTATGAAAGACTATTCAAATATTCCTTTTTCTAGTATAGAGTGTAGTACCCTTGGCTTCCTAAAAGTTCTCTGAAGAATCGCTTCCACAAAACATATTAACTAATAGGAGGAAAATAATCAAATTTCTTAACATGTGTACATGAGTGCCTATAGAATACCCAAGAATAACAGGTGAAATTGTCCATTTTTATGTTTAGGTCCAGTGAAGTATGGACAGCCATGTAGAAATGTGAATGAACAAAAAGGGTATGACCTAATGCTAAAAGACATGGTGAGGAAATCCAGCAAGACCTTTAAGATGCTTGCTGGCCTCTCTGAACCACTTTCCTTCTTCTGGAAATGGAGCAGAGCCTTCTCTAGAAAGGAGGTCTTATGATCTAAGGTCAAACAGGGTGGGTCAAGTAATTTCTACTGTGGCCAATTTTTACATAAAAATAATTTCACATTTTTTGGCTGGCTTTTGGAAAAGGGGTTTGACTTTTATGACTTACCTTGGGGGAGGAGGATTCTAGTTACTATGGCTATCCCAGGGGAGGAATGGACAGAGAGGCAGTAGAACAGGAGAAGATCAGAGAAACACTTTTGTTTCTGAAGCCTTCATTTTCTGAGCCTCATCACCAAGAATTAAAACAACAATAGGTGAAAGAGAGGACTATAACTCTGAGTGATGAGCTGTCCAGTGTTTCATGTCACAATTTTTACTTAGAAGGGAGCCTGGCTCTGTTTTCACAGGTATGGATAAAATGGCCAGGGGGTAATGAAGACATTTGATTGGAATTCCTGGAAAATGGTGCTCAGTGAAGTGGCATCTTGAACCAAGTAATGAAAAGGTAAAGGGCAACATAATTAAGTTAGGAGGAAATAATGAAGCAATTGCAAAAGGCTGTCAGGTAAAAATATAGCTCATAGGAAGAATTTATGGATGCAAATTATGTATGACTGTTACCTCACCATTAATAGCGGTGTTATGGGTAGCAGCTGTGCTCACCACTATCCCACCAATGCAAGATGTATTATTGCAATGAATGTGGCATTTCAGTTAAGATTTACTTTCTTAAAAAAAAAAAAAAAAAGATTTACTTTCTTATTTAAACAATTGAAAAAGACAAATTCATGCAAATCTGCCTTTTTTTTTTCTCTTCCTTTTTGGGCATGTTACATAGGAACATTTACAATTGTGTAAGCCTACTATAAAGTTAATTAAAATAATAAAGAGTACTTGGGGCACATTAAGAAATTTCAACTTAATTTAAGGATGTGTTTGAGGAATGTGTAGTAGTAATGCCTCTTGTTGAATAATTGGTCTGGTCTATAACAAAAGCTGATACATTATAGAGAATTACTGTAAATTATAGAACTCTTGATAAAGTAGTTACCACTCATAACCTCAGACATACTCAGTATGGTATTATGTATTTAAGGAGAAAAATAATTTAAGGGATCTTGATAGTCTGTATTTGATATGGCTAATACTCTTCTTTCCATCTCTATTTAAGAAGAAAGCCATAACCTATTTAATAATATAATAAATAAACTCTATTTGTATTTAAGTGACATGGTCCCCAATATTTACTGTACTCCCACAGGTATATTTACATTTTTGTTCAAATTGCCACAAACACAGCTTTTTTATTCAATTAGAAAACAATGTTATTTATTATATTGATAAATTCAACATCAGTATCTCCATATGGAGAATAATACATTATGAATTTCAAATTCTTGCTAATTATATACTCCAGAGATTTCACTATTGAAATCAAATATTTTACTATGAAATATGTTTCTGACACATTTTGATGTCACTGTCAGAAAACCAAAACCAGAAATAGCCTTGCAAAACTATCTTTTGTGAGCGAAATTTGCATCTGTGGAGAATCTGTATTGATGCAACCAAGACTTCCCTGGCCTGGATCTGGAAAAGATTAACTCAGAGTCTGAAAGCTTTAAATGTCTAAAAGAAGCATTTGTTACCTTTCTCTCTGAGCGATCCTGTCTGTGATGTTTCATTTGTAACAAGACCACATTTGCTACCCAAGCCTCCTCTTTTCCCCACCCATAACCTGTCTTACCATTATGACCTCATCTACCACCATAATTTGTTCTGGGTGGTGCTCTGGGGTCTCATTCTTTCTATAATCTCAAGGTGACATATAAACTTTTACACATCCCTCTGTGATTCTCCCCCTGCACCTGTTAACAAATTTGCATGTTTTTTCTCTAATCCATCTACATTAATACATTTATTTTTCATGGAAACTTCCACAGGTAAAATGTTCCCATGGTTTCTACACCATATACCAATTACAATGGCTGAAATAAATAATAGTGATGATACCAAATGTTGTCAAGGATATGAAAAACATAGATCGTGCATATTTTGCCAGTGATAATGTAAAATGGTGTAATTGCTCTGGAAAACAGTGTGACAGTCTCCTAATAAAACTACCTGCAATTAACATATGACCCAGCAGTTGTCCTCTCAGAAATTTATTCTTAAGAAATAAAAACCAATGTACATGCAAAATGTCTATATGAATCAAAGCAGTTTTATTTCTAAATCAAAAAACTAGAAACGGATGTCTTTGAACAGGTGAACACTATGAATACTAAAAAATGAAAAAATAACAAATCATTGATTCATGTGACAACTCTCCAGAGAGTTACTCTGGGTGAAAAATGGACAGTAGAAAAAGGTTAAAAACTGTGTAATTCGATTTATATAGCATTATTGAAATGACAAAATTAGAGGAATGGAAAAGAGATTAGTGTATTCCTGGGATTAGGGACGAGAGTTGCAATATGGAGAAGGCAGGAAATGAGTTTCGTTATCAAAGGGGATCACATGAGGATATCTTCATGGTAATGTCAAATTCTCCATTTTGACTGTAGTAGTGGATGCAGAAGACTATATATTAAATAAAATTGTATAGGACAAAATAAACACATATACAAAATGAATACAAGCAAAAGTGGGGAAAATATAAGATCGATGGACTGTATCAATGCCAATGTCCCAGTTGTGTTATTATATTACAGTTTTGCAAGATGTTGCAATTGGGGGAAACTAAATATACGATATGCAGATTCTTTCTACATTAATTCTTACAATTTCCTTTGCATATGCAATAACCTGAGAATAAACTTTAATTTTAATGTTTAAGTGTGAAGAAATAAACAAGCACAAAGTACTTTGTGTTCTATTCTTAGCAAGCTTAGCCTCTCTTGTAACTTAAATGGCCCAAAGCACTCTTAAGCCCTTTGAGACGTTATGACCCCTTCCTTCAAGTGACTTTGTGTGTGGTCTCCCACATGCCACTAGGCTGATGGCATCTATTGGAAAAAAAACTTCTGACTGCCACCCAATGGTTACCACTGGGATTTTGGACTGGAAAATTACATGATAAGAAGGTACATTCCCAAACATTAAATGACATTTGTTGTAGTTATTGGGCTTTAGTCGACAGTGCTTCTACTTCTGAAAAATATGACATTGCTTTGAAAACTGAACTATCTATTATGTCTTGCATTAATCATGTTAAAAGGAAAATAAATGCACAGGAGTGCTCCCTTATTAAATGGAAATGGTATCAAGAAGCTGCAATAAGGTGACTAATTTGGGTATCTGTTATATGCTCTCCTATATTTTTACATGTTTCAAAGCCTACATTATATCCTCTTCTCATCCATAGACAAATAAGTACGTTCCCTAGAATCAGTTTTCAGAGGATTACAAATAAGCAACATGTCTTACTGATAGTGTTGACAGTCAAGGGCTGGTGCACATTCTGGAAATCAGTTTCACTGTGGCAAGTTGATGATTACAGTTTACTGAAGACAGAAAAGATAAATCCCCTCAATGTCCATAATCAAGGATCATGCTCCTTGCAGCACAAAGGGAGCTAAGCAATACCAATACGGATAGGGTATGAACTTTTACTAGTTCTTTGACAATAGCCAATAACTAGTAATGTGGTTCCCCAAACTGGCTTATATGACTGAAAGGTAAAAAAGAACCTTATTGTGGACAATATGTTATGGAAATGTTATAAAACTGGAAGGAGACAGTCACAATGGTACCTATCAATGACTACCCACAGAACCCTCTCCTAAATTCAAAAAGATACTGGAAGCAAGTGGATTTCCTCCTTTGCTGTTTCTAAGTGGCCTCTTGGGTACATGAGGAGAGAAGCAAAGCAACAACAAGCAGGAACAAAATATCCCCTACCATTTACTTCAGAAGCTTGAACTGTTTCTTTTTTTACAACAAGGATCTCAGACATGAAAACCATCTATGGGCCACTTACTGAGATTATGAAAGCATCAGTGCCGGTCCTTAGTTGGCTAAAGATTAAATTGCTTCATTACTTATAGCTTCAAGTGAATAATAAAAAAACTTAACTGGAATAGACACTAATTCTGGATTTGGATTTGCATACTGTGTAACAGAAGTAAATGCCTCTAAAATAGTTAAAGAGTCACAACCAGAAAGTATTATTTGCATTTGGAAATAGTAACCTATTTTTATTGCATTTGCAGTAACCAATTGGTTATTGCATAACCAATTTTTATTACATTGCAGTGAAACAGTAGGCTATGAGGCATTATGTGCAATCTCGTTATTAGGCCTTGCCATCTACCATGAAGCAGTAGATTGATTAAACCTGGTATTGGATAATCTAAACATCTGTTTACTAACATAGAGGGTGATAAGTAACTGGCAGTAATGGCTTCCACAATTGAATGAATGCAAGTTATAATTCAGCATGTATGGAAATAGAGGGGTCACTGTCTTTGAAAAAGATGTAGGATATGATAAAAGAATTTACACAAACTGCTTTTCTGTTTTTAATTTCTTTTTCTGTGACTTACCCTTTACTGCTGAAACTCGGATTGTATTTAAGAATACTGAAAAAAGAATTAATTGCTAAATATGAAAATGGCTATATCTCTAAATATTATAATGCAAAATTGATTAGAAAAGGATGGTGGATTGTTTTTTCTCAATACCTATTTTAACTAGGATGTTGTTTCTTCTTGACACCTATCTTAACTAGCATTAACATCTTTTTAACCTGTTCAACTGTTGACAAGACAATCTTAGTCACAGCCTATCCTAATCTATTTCTCTAAAAATGAATGCAATGGATGGTCAGACTCTGTTTCTGCTAGCTTTTTGGGTTCATTTTCTCAGTGAATCTGACAGTCCTAAACTGGGATGATTGCTTACAAACAAGGAGATATTCGGAAAATACAAAAGGGAATTTCAACATTTCTTTTGTCCATGTGAGAGTCTGGACAAGGTGAATAATAGCAACCTTTACTTATATTTACTGAAGTGTAAAAGGTTGGAGCTATATATTTTAAAAATCTTCTTCTTTGCATTAGACTAAAGATCCATGTTGACTCTTTTTTGAGATATCTTCGTGTATTTATTATATAATGGTATATGTCATTTAGTGGATAAATGATACATATTGGTATTTTGGGGGGGTGGATACAATGTGCTGGTTTCATATACCATTTGAAACATTTTCATCAAACTTAACATAGCCTTCACTGCATTTTCTTAGTTATTGTGTTAAGACATTTATATTCTACATTTAGTAAGTTTCACCTGTACCCTTGTAAGATGCACCATAGCTGTGGTCCCACCAATTTCCCTCCCTCCACTCCCCTCCCTCCTCTCCTCTCTCTCCCATTTCCCCAAATTCTTGGGCTATAATTGGGTTATAGCTTTCATATGAAAGCTACAAATTGGTTTCATATTAGGGCTGAGTACATTGGATACTTTTTCTTCCATTCTTGAGATACTTTGCTAAGAAGAATATGTTCCAGCTCCATCCATGTAAACATGAAAGAGGTAAAGTCTCTATCTTTCTTTAAGGCTGCATAACATTCCATGGTGGACATATACAACAATTAATTAATCCATTCATGGGTCGATGGGCACTTGGGCTTCTTCCATGACTTAGCAATTATGAATTGGGCTACAATAAATATTCTGGTAAAATATCTTTGTTTTAATGTGATTTTGGGTTTTCTGGATATATACCTAGTAGAGGAATTGTAGGATCGAATGGCAGGTCTGTTTTTAGATCCCTTAGTGTTCTCTAAACATCTTTCCAACATGTTGACTCTTGATAATTTAAAAACATGCAATCCAGGATCAGCGCCTGTGGCTCAGTGGCTAGGGCACCAGCCACATGTACTGGAGCTGGCGGGTTAAAACCCAGCCTGGGACTGCCAAACAGCAATGACAACTACAATTAAAAAATAGCCGGGCGTTGTGGTGGGCGCTTGTAGTCCCAGCTACTTGGGAGGCTGAGACAAGAGAATTGCTTGAGCCCAAGAGTTGGAGGTTGCTGTGAGCTATGAAACCATTGCACTCTACCCAGGGCAATGTAATGAGACTCTGTCTCAAAAAAATAAAATAAAATAAGATAAAATAAATGCAATCCAGAATCATCTGGAGTATATTCTATGCCTTTTAATACTAATAGTCCATACTGAAGAAACGTTTACAGTAATTCTAGTGGTGATTGGGGTCTCCTTTTATAGGTTTTATCTTTTATACTACAACAGACCCCTTCCAGGAGGTATCACATGCTTCCTAAATGCACACAAGAGAGTGTGGGTTGTTCTGTGCCTATTAATCTAAATGATCAATTGATAAAGGTGCAAGTACACAATGGATAAAGTCTAAGGGCCTAAGTTGTTATAATTCCATGTTTCCTAATATCTTTAGACTGTGTACTTGCAAATGGGCAACAATAATCAAGGAAACGAGTACTGACAGGGTAAAATAAGTGTCAGTTTAAGAGTGACTGCTGGTATTTCAATGTTAATCACCAAAACCCACGATGTCCACCGACTTCATATGTGGAAATTTCCTTGGCATACTTAAGTTAAAATGCATTTGTGGGTAAGTCCTATTCATATCACATAGTTACGGGGAACCTGATATTTAAAGTTTAAAATTTGTAGTACTCAAATTATAATTAAACAATAAGCACTGTGTTTGGTGAATAAACTAACACTGGCCAAAATAGTCTATTGGGGACCTCCGGTGTCACAGGATTAGTAATAGAACAAACTGAATTTGTCTTTAATGAAGACAGACATAGTAGGTAAAACCTACTGATCTGTATGTGATGCTTAGATGACCTGCCATGTTAGGAAGAAGAGGTACGATAGTAAGAGGTTTGAAAGATAATGCAGCTTCAGAAAAAAGAAATAGATCAAACAAATCGAACAGATAATAAGACATCATACTTAGAAACAAGAATGGAGCAGCATGCATCCTGAAGAAGAGATGCTCTTTATTATTCTCCTGCAAATGGAAAGTAGAAAAGCAATAGATGGGGACTTGGCAGGGGAAACTCAGGGAATGAGCTTATGAATTCCCTAGGTTATAGGAATTCATAAATGAAGACTGTAATTGGCATAATACTCTCTGTGGTCTTACACATAAACAAAAACCAGACATACGAAATTATTCCTTGCGATTTAAAACATAGTGAAATTGCCTGAAATTTCACTGGTGAGCAGTTAGGTTTTACTTAAAGATAACTCCCATTGGCAATATTTGCCAATACGTCTTTGTGATCTGAAACAGGCCATGTAATTATACCTACGAAAGACTTGGAATCAATAGCTAACTGACATCTGGTCCTTGATTTAAACCCCAGTCCATCACAGTATTGCCATGTCAGTAAGGGTCACTCTTGTTAGAAGCTTGAGAAAATATTTTTTTGATGATATTAGTTAAACTAAAAAAATAATTGCTATGTGGGAAAATGCAGGAGTATATGGCACAACTCCTGGGTTAAGGGCTCAACCACACCTGACAAATGCAAACAGTATAATCAAATTGTACAGGCCCCTATATTAATCTGAAATAAAAATTCTACTTTTGCAATACAGCCTTAATTGCTATTACTTTTTAAAAACTATATATACCATACTATTATACCTTTATAATAGTAATGAATATATTGTCAGATATATTCCTTGTCATGTCTTTGTTTTATAATTATATGAGATCTCTTTGGCAGTTGAAATCTCACATTCTAAGTAATGTTCCAGACTTTCCTTACTGCTGGTTTTCTTACTGATATTGGTGTCAGTGAAGAGATTATGCTTGTTTACTTGGAATGTGTGTCTCTTGTCACTGGACATAGTTAGCTGCATAACAAAAAGACTTTCTAGATCACAGGACTGGGCCATAGCAATAGTGTCAAACCTCAAATGGGTGGAATTTTTTGTTCATATCCAGCTTCAAATCTTTTTCTTCAGTTACAATTGTTTTTGAATTGCTTATTTTATTAATTTCTTTATCATCATAAAAATCCTCTTCACTTTATTAAAATATATATTTAATACTAGATTCATGTGGATGTTCACATTCTAGCTTACTGTTATCATGAATGTGTATGAAAAATTACTTGAAAATTTATAATCAGGGCACAGACTTTAAATGAGATGGAACAGCATTTTCAGAAACCGATGGAAATACACCAGAGACTGAAACTCTGCAAGTAAAGGACTGTGCCCTTTACTCACAGTTAGATCATTTATTAAATTTGAAGGTTGAAGGAACATCCATAAAGTTTCATCAATTCTCTTGCTTGGCTTCTAACAGAGGAACACATTTGTATTTTTGAAAAATTTTTACCAAACTTGTACTTTAACTCATTTGTGATTACTTTAAAATGTCTTTCTGCACTCTAATTTGTTACTTTCTTTGGTCAATTCTTCATATTTTTGCTCCCAGGAAAGTACTGAGTGGAGTGATTTATCTTCTACAACAAATGCCTTATTCATTTTTGGTCCTTGAGAGAAATCAGGTAAGTGCAAACATACAAAACTATTCTACCTTGTTTAAATTTCTATTGTGTCTTTTCTCATTCAAGTTGTGATTTTCCTGGGTCTTAGACAGCATTTGTTTTTAATATCCCGTACATTTTGGCATACATACATGTATAATATATATATTTAATTTTGTCAGTCTGTCTGTCTGAGTTTAGCGCACAACAACCACCATAATTTTTTGTGTTGGCGTTCCAATAGTCATTTGATTTTTGGAGCCTTTTCAGTAGTATTTTCAGTAGGCCAGGCATGTTTGCTATTCCTGGCACATCCACTTGCTTGAATGGAGAACTTCCAAGCTAGGAACTTGTGAGGCAGGCGTGGGAAGAAATGGATCTATGTTATCATAAATTCTAAAGTAAAATATATGTTCATTCTTAAGAAATTTAAATTAATCAGCTATTTGATATATTTTACCAATCGAACATTGGTCTGTCCATGTAAAATTGAATATTCATAGGTATAATAGACATTGAGTGTCCTCTTATGTTTATCATCATAAATTAGCTTTAAGAATGAAAGCAAGCAGAAAAAAAAAAAGAAGGAAAGAAAGAAAGAAAACAAGAAGAAAGCCTCTTACTCCTCCAGGTGTAAAGGACATTTTAAGCATATACATTAAAAATATATGTAGTTTGAAGTCTTTACAGTCGAGAAACCATGCTGACTCAGATCATTTATCTGAGATAGAAGGGGAACTAGCATATCTACATATTCATGCCCACGACTCCCCAGACTCGTGTGCTTTACCGAATATTCAGAGGTAGAATCCACACTGAATTATTTGGTTTTAATTGTCAGGTGATTGCATTGCACTATTTTGGTTGAGAGCGGGTGTAGTGGACGATGGTTTTAGTCCCAACTCTTGCTGATAGGCATTCATCTTGATCACCTAAGAATTTGGGGGCTAAAACCCAAAACAGTAAGAGAGGCACTATGTTTATTTTGTGAGGCTGCTGTAACAAATTACCTCAAACTTAGGGGCTTTAAACAACAAAATTTATTCTTTCAGAGTTTTGGAGGCCAGAGTCCAAAATCAATTTCACCGAGGAAAAATCAATGTGTTGGCAGTGCCACATCCCTCTGGATGTTCCACGCGGAGAATTCATTTCTTGCCTATTTCAGTTTCTGGCAGCTGCCAGCATTCATTGGCTTGTGCTGCACCACCCCAGCCTCTCCCTCTGGGCAGTCTCCCTCTGTGCCTCTCTTACTGGGGATAAATGTGATGGCAGTGAGGGACCACTGAGATGATCCAGAACACTTTTCTCATCTCAGATTTCTTAACTGAATCACACATGCAAGAACCCTTTTCTGAGTAAGGTAAAGATTCCAAAGATTTAGATGATGATATATCTCTTGCAATCTTTATTACTTTATAGAAACTGCATTTAACTTTTCATATGCAGGCATAAGAATACTCAAACTGTGTGACAGGCAGAATAATGAGACTCTAAATATTTCCGCCTCCTCATGCCCAGATCTTCGAAATATAATATACTATGTTACAATGTAAGACAGATTGAAGGTTACAGATAAATAAATGCTCATCAGCTGACCTAGATATAAGGCTGTTGCTTGGATGATCTAGGTGGGCCCAATCTCATCAAGGTGTTGCTCATACTGTTATGTTTTGACTATGGGCAGCAAAATGCATAACAGTTTCTTTGTTGTCACATACTTTTGGGTCTGCATCATTTTCTAACAGAACAGCTATATATGTTCCTCTTAGCATTGTACTGACTGCTAACATAATATAGAAAATTAGATAGTAAATTCTGAAAATTAAGATACTATGCCCAGCGGCGCCTGTGGCTCAGTGAGTAGGGCGCAGGCCCCATATACAAGAGGGTGGCAGGTTCAAACTCAGCCCCAGCAGAACTGCAACAAAAAAATAGCCAGGCATGTTGGCGGGTGCCCCTAGTCCCAGCTACTTGGGAGGCTGAGGCAAGGGAATCGCCTAAGCTCAGGAATTGGAGGTTGCTGTGAGCTGTGTCATACCTCAGCACTCTACCAAGGGCGATAAAGTGAGACTCTGTCTCTACAAAAAAAAAAAGATTTACTATGCCACAGTTTTAATAAACTAGTGTTATATCAATGGGATAAATATACCTTTACTCTACAAGGTAATTCAAACCCATTTTACACCAGAGCAGAATAGAGCTGTCATATAATCACTGTTGCTGAGGTCAAGCTTGCATTTTTCTGCACTAGTAGTATCATCACAGCCATTGGCAGAGGCAAACTGGACCTGAGTCCTGCCGAGGGAAGGACTTTTGAATAGTTTTGAATAGTTTCTTGTTTAATTAAGTGCTCAATAAATGTTAGTTAACAATATTAATGTCAGTACTTTAACACTGTTACTACTATTTAACAAAGATGTTGATTTAATAACACAAAATCAATTACACATGTTTTATAGGTTTACTTTAAAGATTAGAGATGGTATTATAAGATTTATAATGCTCATTTTCACATTTAGTATCTCTGATATTGGGATGTACTTGTAATTGATAGTTTCTATCATTACCAATGTTTTTAAATTTTATATTGGTACATTAAGTATGGAGTATCTTTCAATCCATAGTCTATTTGTAGTGTCTTTGTAATTTTTTTTTTTTTTGAGTCAGAGTGTCACTCTGTTGGTGAAAGCTAAAATACCATGGCATCAGCCTAGCTCACAGCAACTGCAAACCCTGGGTTCACACGATCCTCCTGCCTCAACCTCCTGAGAAGCTGGGACTACAGGGGTCTGCTACATCACCAGACTAATTTTTCTATTTTTAGTAGAGATGGGGACTCACTCTTGCTCAGGCTAGTCTCAAACTCCTGACCTCAAGCCTTCACCCTCCTCAGCCTCCCATAGTCCTAGGATTACAGGCCTGAGCCACTGCATATAGTCCATACTGTTTTTTATTCAATGAAATATATCTTCATACATATAAGAATTATAATTCCAAGCACACAGTTGGTAACAAAGAAATTGTAGCTATTCTAAGTGCAGTGAGTTCAAGTAATTTTCTTTTTCCACAAAATATTCAAACACTAATAGATTCCACTAAATGGGAAGATTGTGACAATCACTAAAAGGTCATTGACACCTTTCACTTCATGTGTTTTTTTAAATATAATTTTTATTTTATTTTTACTTAAGATAATTTTTTTATGTTTCTAACATGAAGTTTTATTTTCTACCTCATTTTGGTTTATTCTTTGTTTTGGTGTTTTTTGTGGTCAGGTCCAGGAATGACTTACTTACCTTTTATCTCTGAATCTGTAAATCAACTTGGCTAATATATTTGGTCCATGTTTTTATTCCCTAAGGATATTGTTGATTTGTTCTATTACAGTCTGGAAGTTAATTTTGGTCTTAGAACTCTGAGACCAACCTGATCATCTTCATTATAGGGTATTTCAATTTTGATCTCCACTTTTACTTTATCTTATTTATTTATTTATTTATTTATTTATTGAGACACGTTCTTACATGTATTATTACCAATGGTTTTAAATTTTAGATTGGTACATTAAGTAGAGAATATGTTACAAACCATAGTGTATTTGTAGTATCCCTGGCTTGAGTGAGGTGCAGTGGGACACTCAGAGCTTCAAATTTCTGGGCTCGGATAATCTTCCAGCTTAAACCTCCCGAGTAGCTAGAACTAGAGGCATCTCCATTCCTGGCTGTTTTTAAAAAATTTTTTGTAGAGATGAGTTCTCTTTAATTTCTTTATGATGGCCTTGAACTCCTGGCATTAAATAATACCTTCACCTCTGACTCCAAAGTGCTGGGATTACAGGTGTCAACCATCATTCCCAGTCATCCCACCTCCTTTTTTTTAATACTTGAAGTTCATTAACTTAACCAGGAAATGCCTTGAAGGTAATCTATAGAAATATTTTTTAAAGAGAACAGGTGTCCTTTCAATGTGTGGATTTAGTTCTACATTCAATTGCATGGAATTATCCTATATTATGATTTTGAATCATATAAAATTTTATCTGTATTATTTCTTCTTTCTCTGGTAATCATATTTATTTAACTTCCATATTCATCATCTTCTCTCTATTTTCTTTATTATTTTCACTTTTTCTCTATATACATAGTACGTATTTCCAGTGTTTTCCTCCGTATATTTGGTTAGAATGTCAGCAATGCCTATTTCTTTTCTTAACTTTTTAAATGATTTTATCTATGCATATTATCTATACATATTTATGTGGTTCATGTTATAATTTTTTACATACAGAGACTATGTAATGATCAAGTTAAGGTACATGGGTCATTACAAATGTTTTGAGTTACGCAAAAATCAAGAAATGTGAAATCTGCGCTGATAGAAATAAGTGAAACCCTCCCAGCAACACTGAATAGCTAAGAAACTTTCATGGGTACATCAGAAAGGACACTATCAGCTGTGTTTTTTGGAAATGAAATAATGAACCATAACATAGTCTGTCTCAAAACTATCATAGTGACTTATGCCTTTAGTATATCCACCATCACAAACATTTATCTTTTCTATGTGTTGAGAACTTTTGAGCTCCTCACTTCTGGCTGTTTTTAAATGTACAACATGTTGTTATAGTCATCCTACTCTGCTATTAAGCATTAGAACTGGCCAGGGTGGTGGCTCACGCCCCTCACACTCTAGGAGGCAAACACTGGTGGATTGCTTGAGCTCAGCTGTTTGAGACAAACTTGAGCAAGGGCAAGAGCACATCTCTACTAAGAATAGAAAAACTATCAGACCTGTGGCAGGCACCTGTAGTCCTAGCTACTGAGGAGGCTGAGGCAAGAGGATCTCTTGCAGCCCAAGAGTTTGAGGTTGCTGTGAGCCATGATGCCAAGACACTCTACCAAGGGCCTAAGTAAGACTCTGCCTCAAACAAACAAATGAACAAACACACACACACACACCATTAGAACTTACTCCTTCTAACTTGTATTCATACCCATTAACCAATTTCTCTCTATTCCCACCCCCTGCACCTGCACATTGCTTCTAACTGGTGGTAACTATTGTTCTACCATCTCCATGAGAATCACTTTTAAGCTCTCACATATATTTGACATTTGTCTTTTTGTGTCTAGTTTATTTCACTTATAATAATCACCTCCAGTTCTATTCATATTGCTGTAAATGACAAGATTTCATACTTTTTAATGACTGAATAATATTCTATTGTGTAAATATACCATTTTCTTTATCTGTTCAACTATCGATGGATATTTATGTTGACTCGCTATCTTCCTAGCACTGTGAATACTGCTGTGATAAACATGATGGTACAGCTGTCCTTTGATGTTCTGATTTCCTTCCCTTTGCTTAATTCTATAGCAGTAGGAATGCTGGATTGTAAGGTAATTGTATTTTTAATTTTTGAGAAAGCTCCATACTATTTTCCATGATGGCTGCACTAATTTACGTTCCCAAAACCATGTATGAAACTTACTTCTTCTCTGAATGCTTACCGACATTTATTACTATTTTTCTTTTTAATAATAGTCCTTCTAACTTTAGTAAGGTAGTATCTCTTTGAGGTTGATTTGCATTTCCCTGATGAGTAGTGATATTGAGTATTTTTTCATACACTTGTTGGTCATTTCTATGTCTCCTTTACAGAGTGTAATGCCTTTGAAAAATTGCTTTAAAAAAGCCCTCCTCTTGTTAGCTTAGGTGCACCTATGCAGAATCTGGTCCTGTTTGGGGAGTTACGTTCCTTCATATTTCCTTCTCAGTCCATCTCTACCATGCTTCATCCCTTCATTCATTGGTTTCTGTATAATTTTCTATTTTTTAAAAAAATATTGACAGTGTAGAAGAATATAGTATGATTTTATTGGTACAAAATAATGATATTTATTTTATTATTTCACTTAGATAGCTCTAATTAGCCTGTCTCATTGGTCTTTTGTTCCAATGTAATGTGGATAAAATTCTTCCTATGTTTTGTGCCCTTAAATTTTACCTTGTTATATATTAAGAATAGAGACTAGAAGAATGTTTTAAAAACTATTTGTATAATAGCAGCATTATACTGTTTTACTACATTATTCTTTAATATAACTGCTTATTATCTTTGATTTTATTTCAGAGTTTACATATAAATGTATGCATAATATTTACAAATAAATTATTACAGAAATAATTGCCATTTCTTTAAATATTTTGATTATAACTTTGCTTTAAAAGATATTCAAATATGTTTAAAACTACAACTGTACTCATTTTTAAAAATATATCTGCACGAAATATAGCCAGGCATGGTGGCTCATGCATGTAATCCTAGCACTTTGGGAGGACGAGGTGAGTGGATGCTTGAGTTCAGGAATTTGAGACCACCCTGAGAAAAAAACAAGACTCTGACTCTACCAAAAATAGAAAAATTAGCTGTGTGTTGCAGCAGGCATCTGTAGACCCTGCTAGTCGAGGGGCTGAGGCAAAAGGAACAGCCGAATCCAGGAGTTTGAGGATGCTGTGAGTTTTGATGCCTTGGTAGTCTACCTAGGTTCTCAAAGGAAAAAATATACAAATATTTTAACCATATGAAATATCTCAATATCTAATAAAACATTTCCAGCAAATGTTCTATTGAACTATTAAGAAATAATTGCCATATATTTGTAAAAAGTAATAAAAGAGGTAAAGTTCTTGGTTAATGATTAAGATGAGTTTCCTTTGGTTCAATTTATTGTCTTAAACACTTTCTAAGAAATGGTATCAGGTGAAAAATAATAAAACACTTAAGTATGTTAATCAAAGTGTTTTGGCTAATCATGCTATAATCTGTTTTAATTTGCTCAAACTCAATGAAATCAGCAGTTTTGAATGAGCGGAGTCTTAACTATATTTAAATTAATAGGTAATAGGTCAGTTAAAAAAAACCAAAACCAAAAAACTTCTTAATATTCCTGGTAAAACATTCTAGCTTCTCATTTTCTGTTTTCTGTTTTAATAAATAATCAGTAAGCAATATGTGCTTCTGGTACAAAAAAAAAATCAGGAGACAGATTAAAATGAAATAATCAGGGCCTACTAATGATGTATAAAGATAGATGACATTCTTTTTTCTTGATGAAATTATAAATATCATTAGAAACAATTAAAACAGATGCCTTATATTCTAAAAATCAAATTGAGAAGAAATAACTTTGGAGGTGATATTTTTCCAAATAAATCTTCTGGCTTATATTTTACAATTACATTATATACGTAATGAGGTTGTTTTGTTTTGTTTCTCTGCTTATGAAAAACGTTTTGGAACCTAGATGTTTTACAGGGATGAGAAGAATACCCATTCTTGTTATGGCATCCCAGGAGAATTCAGTATCCTTTTGAATTAGATATTTTTAAATCTTTGTTATAACGTTTCTTGGGAAATATATGGAGTACAGTTTTTAGAAAGATGAACGCTTTTGTTAGCTACAAAGACTTAACATATGTCAGCAACTAAACCATTAAAATTATCTCCTTACTCTTTGATCTAAGTATTTCACATCTTGGAATATTTTTTTAAAAAGACAGAAATGAAAGAAAAGATTTGTTTACAAGGACGTTCATTAAAAAATTAATTGTAATGAGAAGCAATTAGCAACTATTAAAGATCCATTAATAGATGCGGTCATTCCCTCTGATCCTGAATGTTGACACTTTATGTATGAAAATAAATCTGTACACTGCTATTGCTGCACTGTTTAATATCTCAGTGACTCTCATGATTTATACAATCTTTGCTTATTCTTTGCTACATTTTCTGCCCTCTTTTGTTAAAAAATTAGTAGGAAAAAGTATAACACAAAGAAAAGAAAAATCACCATTAACACTATAATCTCAAAATGTAGCTGTTGAATTATTATTTTATCTTTAGATTTTGTGTGTGTATGTGTATATGTGTTTGTAGATAAAATGAATGTTGTGTACTTCATGCTACTTTGAAATACAATTTTTCACTATACAATCTACTATAAACAGATTTATAGGCCGTGCTGCATTCTTCCACATTATAAAATTTTAATAACTATATTATACAGTGTGAATGGATGTTCCATAATTATGTGTTATTTTGTAAGAAATTTAGATTATTTTCATATTTTCACTCTGAGAAATAACATGGTATAAGGTTTCAGGTACACACTGGCTTTTTATAACCATTCAAATATTTTCTTTCAAACTTTTAAATGTATTACTAGAAGTGTAATTGATGGATTGAATATAATGAACCTTTTATAGGCTCTGATGCTCGTTTCCAAACTGAAGCTCAGAAAACTTCTATGAAATTTATAGTCCCATAAATATGAACTCTATGTTTCCTCTAATTTTATGTCATTAATAAGTTTCCATTTTAACAACTTTGAAAAATATATTCTTCCCTTAAAAATGACCATTACCTTTTGAGATGAGAAGTTGTATTTGGATTGAATGAAAACATTCCCATGGATCTTATATTCCTCTTATTGTTTCATACAAATTGATATTTCTGTTTCTTTTAAGAAATAAGAACAGCTGCCATGCAAAGAATTATTGTCCACATTACTGTATTTTTAGAATTTTATATTTTAAAAGATCTTTTTATTCTTTTTACCATTGTTTATCTTTAACTTTTAATGTTCTATTTAAATAATTTACTTTCAAAGTGATACAGGACAGGTGGCGTCAAGACCTGCCACCTTAGCCCTGGTGGTGTTGGTGCAGCTGTAGCTGGCAGTGGAACCAAGTGAGCTAAAGGGTAGAAAGTGGGGTCCTGGGAGGATCCAGTAGCCAGAAAGGCTGGACACCTGCAGGGGAGACACTGGCGCCTTGCTGTTTCCTCCTTGTGCTCTTCTGATTGATGAATTTCATGTGAGTTTCCAAGGCCTGAGAGTTCATTTCACAGCTCCCTGAACTGACAAAGACCCATGCCCTTAAAGTAAACATTGAGTACTGGTAAAATACCCCCCAGCAGACTGTATGTACCCCTGAAAGGAGAGCTCACAGACAGACTTCGGAGAGGGAGCAAGAGAGCTTGTTCCCCACCTGGGTTCTCTCTGCAGGAGCTTTGATTTTTGTAGTTTTTGTATTCTTTGTTTCTGTGAATAAATCCTGTCTTACCACTGATCTATGGTCCTTCGAGTCATTCTTCTAATTGCCAAGACCAAGAACCTGAAACTCCAGTATCATATCTGGCAAGCCAGACAGGAGAGCAGACAAAGTTCTGGTATCAAAACTGCTTTATTTTATTATTTTTTAATTTCAAAATATTAAAACACTATAACTGTTTTTGTTTTACGGCTTACACCTGGTATGAATGTGCCCATCACCAGAATAGTGTTCACTGGACCGGTTAGATGAATTTTTGCCCCCTGCCCTCCCACTTGGTGATTTTCAATGATCTTTACTGCCATCTGTGCACTTGGGTGCCCTTCAGTTAGTTTCAACTTATTAGAGGATATAAGTGGTGTTTGTTTCTTCATTCTTGAGATAGTCTACTTAGGAGAATGGTCTTTTTTTAAATTTTTTTTTTATTTTTTAATTTTTTTTGAGACAGAGCCTCAAGCTGTCACCCTGATTAGAGGGCTGTGGCATCACAGCTCACAGCAACCTCCAATTCCCGGGCTCGAGCCAGTCTCCTGCCTCTGCCTCCAAAGTAGCTGGAACTACAGGTGCCCGCCACAATGCCTGGCCATGTTTTGGTTGCAGCCATCATTGTTGTTTGGCGGTCAGGGCTATATTCTAACCCACCAGCTCAGGTGTACGTATCTGGCGCCTTAGCCCATTGAGATACAGGCGCCAAGCCAAGAATGGTCTTTAATTCCTTCCAAATTGTTGCAAAAGGCATTTTAATGTCTGAGTAGTAGTCTATGTTATACATACACAGCATTTTGTTAATCTACTCATGAGTTGATGGGCATTTGGGTTGAATCCACACTTCAGCAATGGCAAATTTTGTTTCAATAAACATTTGAGTACTGGTGTCTTTCTGATAAAATGACTCCTTGTGATGCAGCACAGGTGGCACCTCAGCCAGCTTAGAGGACCTGCCGCCTCCACCTGAGTGGTATTGGTGCCGGCAGAGGAACCATGGAACTGGAGAGTAGGCAAGGGAGGTGCTCTCACCGCCACAGGAGGCTGTAATAGCCAGCAGGTACCGACAACTGCCTTCGAGACACCTGCGCCTTGATGGCTCCTCCCCTTTGCACTTATGACTGAAGAGGGAACCTCCATTTCCTATGCCTAGGTCAATTTCATGTAAGTTTCCTAGATCTCAATTCCTTGAATGGACTGTGTCCTTGCAATGATATATTCATTCACCTTGGCCCAGCAGAAGGGAATGTGTCCATTCATCAATACATTCATTCACCTTGTCCCAGAGGAAAGGACTGTTTCCATTCATTTCCTGACATCACGTACAAGGAACTCATGTACCTATATATACCCCTAGACAAAGAGCCCAAGGACAGACAGAGACAGAGAAGAAAAGAGAGAGAACTTTTTGGGTTTTTTTCTCCTTGCCAGGAGCTTTGGTGTTTTTGTATTATTTTCTTTTCTGTAAATAAATCCTTTGACTATTTACCCAGTAATGAAAGTGCTGGATCAAATGGTAGCTCTACCTTTGGTACTTTGAAGAATCTCCACACTGTTTTCCACAGAGGTTGTACTAATTTATACAATCCCACGGACAGTGGATAAGCCCTCCTTTCTTTCTGCATATGTGCCAGCATCTATAGTTTTTGGGCTTTTCAATAAAAGCAATTAATTTATACTCTAAATCATCGTAATACTATGTAATGTTATGTCTAAATATGTAAGTTAAATTGTTTTTGAATTAATTTAAAAGTTAATTTACACATTTACTTATAACATTATATAGTATATAAGAGGTGTTAGAGTATTAATTTATGAATGAATAACTGACATAATTTTTCTAAAATTCACTTGCAAAATTTCACTTGATATGAGGCATAGAAATAATACTTTAACCAAAGCTTTAAGCAACCTATAGATTTTATGCTAAAATTATGTTTCTTTGATTAAAATTTGTACAATATATGAGACTATTTTTCTCTCAAACATATTTGTATATCTTAATGTAATGATTCTAATTTATTAGATGTCAGTCTTTTTAATTTTGATAATATTGTTCCGAATTTTAGTATAAACTAATATAACATGCAATTTATGACTACAACATCATGTTGTTGTGTATCATATTCTGAATCTCTACTTATATTAACATATAAATAGGATGCAGTATAGAATAGTGAGAAAATTACTGCTCCCAAAGACTGAACATTGCTCTGCCATTAACTTCTTTTTTGTATTATATGACATATCTGAGACTTAGTTTATTTATTTATAAAATGAACTGGCTATCTTGGATGACTCTTGCATTTTTCTTACTCTTGGAATATAATCACATTAAGGCATACAAAAAAAATTGCACTAATGTTTGTTAATAACAACAAACAAAAAAATTTAAAATCCAAACATCTCTTAACAACTTCTGAATTCTTTGTTCAAAAGAAAGAAACATTGTGTAGCACAAGGCTTTCATTTGTATGTGCTAGGTACATATTTCATTTAATTTAGTTTGTTTCTTGTTTGAAACAACCACAACAATTTTCAGAAGTATGATATTCCAAAGCTAACTGTGAGAAAGTACCTTACACAAAATAATAAAGTCTTCGATTATATGTTGTAAACCCCTAACCTTCCAAATCTGTGATCTTTGCTCTCAGTTTACTACCTTGTCCTTTCCATATTAAACTTATTTGCAAGACTAGATAGAAACTTATTCTGGTGGTATTTTAAAACTCAGGCCTTGTAAACCATTCATGCTGAAGTTATTTAGTTTTCAGGTAACAAAAATTCTAATCCAGATAAAAATTAATGAATTTCTTAACATATAATGATTGGATCATTACACAGATTTAAGAGCATTCAGCATGAGAGGATTTGACAATTTTTCCTTAGACCAGTAGGGTGCAATGAATATATTTGTATTTCATGCTATCAATGTTTTATGCCATGTGGCTGCCCCCTGATTTTTTGTAGCAAAGCCAGGAATAAAGTTTCATTCTAGCTTTATCTGCTTGTCCTGGCTTTGGCCATAAGCCTTCAGCTACCCAGCTCAACAGAAGAAAAGACATCAGTTTTGTTATATAGAGCAGAAAAGATCCAAATTTTAGCTCTTCCATTTTCTAGCTTTGAATGGCCAAGTTTCTAAGTGAGAGTCTTATTTGCTTTGTCTATGACATGATGCCTTATAATTTTTTTTGATTAAATAGTATATGTGAAGACTGTATAATATAATAGGTGTTTTATTCATATTTTTACATATTTTAAAATAAGTTTTATTTTGAAAGAAGCTGGTTTAAGTCAAGAAAAAACTGCACCATATAGAGTGAAATGAGCAAGCGAGATTTTACTCAAGACTATTGCTACAAGGGAGAAAGATTTGACTCAACTCCAGTGAAATAAAAGGCAGGAAAGATTTTAAGCATTGAGATGAGCCAGTGGAAGAATACTGGAGCACAGAGGGAGGAAGAAGGTTCAGTGTGACCAGGCCATCTGTGTTTGAAAATTGGCTTCTATTGAAGCTACACTTATGTTTTACCATTCATATGAATGTATAGGTGATTATATATTGATTTCATAGTACTATTGAGTACATTGGAGAGAGAGGGGAGGGAGGAAAGGATGAAAGTAAGGAGGCTATTTGGGGGGACCTCACCTAATGTGCATAATGTAATGGTTCATTTCTAAACTTCTACCCTGTTAAAGATCCTGAGAAGTAGGGGCTCTTCTTTTAATTAATTAATTAATTAATTTGGGTTAACGTGTTTTTATTTTTTATTATCCCTATTTATTTATTTATTTGTATTAAATAATAACTGTGTACATTGATGCATTTATGGGATTCAGTATCCTGATTTGATATATAATGTGAAATGCTTACATCTAACTGATTAACACATCCATTCCCTCACTTACTTATTTGTTGTGGTAAGATAATCAACTCTTCTTTTCTTTTCTTTTTTGAGACAGAGTCTCACTATGTCGCCCTCAGTAGAGTGTCATAGTGTCACAAACTCACAACAACCTCAAACTCTTGGGCTTAAGCGATTCTTTTGCCTCAGTCTCCCAAGTAGCTGAGACTGCAGGTGGCCACCACAATGCTGGCCTGTTTTTTTGTTGCAGTTGTCATTATTGTTCAACAGGCCTGCCTGGGCCTGGTTTGAACCTGCCTGCCTTGGTGTATGTGGCCAGTGCCCTAACCAGTGAGCTACAGTTTCTTAACAGTTTTGAAATGCACCACGGCATTATGCACATTAGGTGAGGTCCCCCCAAACAACCTCCCTCTGTCATCCCACCCACCCCCCTCTCTGTCCAGTATACTCAATGGTACTATGAAATCAATATGTAATCACCTACACATTAATACGAATGGTAAAACATAACTGTAGTCCAGAAAGGAGAGGCTCTTCTTTTGGGAATATATTTTAAAGGCATTGCTTCCAGGTTTTTGAGAAAGGATCTCCTGGGTAGTAAAAGTGGCAAGAGGCTAAGAGAATATTTTATCTCCAGTGAGGAAAAGAAATAATTTATATTAGCATATTTTGTGAAGTGAATACTCTTAAAAAATGGAGCTCATGGAGCTGAAGTCTGAAAGAAGCATGACTGAAGTTTGGTTCCCATGGGAGGAACATTAAGGCTATGTCGGTCAATACATTCAGACACCTGTAAAAAAGAGAGGGGCATATAAAATTTCATGTATAGGAGATGAAAGGAAAGAAAAGGAGAAGGAAACAAAAGGAATGTGTTTTCCCTATTCTTTCCAAAAGAGAAATTTTGCTTTCGTTTTTGGGAAATGTCTGTGCTCAGCATAGACATTCTCCACCCAGTCCTCATTTCGTCACGTTTGGCCAGAATCAACACGAAATGAGCACAACAGGAGGGAGGGAATGAAAGGTACAAGGAAGTATCACGATAAGGTTTTATAACTGGAGAAAGGGGAGATACTCTTCCAGAGAGAGAAGCAATCTTGGATGGGCTTGGATTTCTTAGGGAGCATGACACTGTCCCAGATATTTAAGTTTTACAATAATTGATTATACCTCTGTTAATGTTAATTGGTGTGATAATGGCATATATGTGTGTGTACAGGTACAAATAGATTAACACATTTAGATACATATATATACACACACATACATGTATAAATACATGTGCACATATAAGCCCACATATCACATAGCAGGGGTGTCAAAAAATGAATGCACATTTGAAGCAATATTGTCTATGTATTACTTTTTGAAGTTGAATTGAATTATGGTAGCAATGTGTAGTATGATGTTTGCTCAAAATATATCATTGATCAGATGAATGCAGGCATCACCATGTGGCAGGCAGAGGAAAGAAAATGCCAGAAGCATATTGTCATTTGAGGAGTGCAAAACTATTTTGAGGTATTTGAAATTCCAGAATGATGTGGAAGTACAACAGTGGAGGCTTGAGTACATTACAGCACCTCCAACATGGCTCACAATTGCATGCATTCATGCTGTGTTTGAGATGCATGCTACTGTGCGATGAGCACAGGGAACTTCTGAGAGGCCCCATGGGGCAGCAAACACTGCCTGTTCTGCTAAGGTGTTGGAACAGTTTACATTCGCCACAGAAGTCTACGAAACAGTGTAGTTACAGAAGTCAAATGTAACTCGCATTCATTTTTTGTTATCCAGTAGACACTGAGTGTTATGATTGTAAAATATATATTTTTTCATTTTTAAAAAGGTATATACACTTTTTGGCACCCTCTGGGACACACGACACATATATACAGAAACATAAACACATGGCTCATTCAGGTTGTAAACATGTCAGAATTTTCTTTCTTCATATGGCTGAATAATTCCTTATTGGTGTGTGTGTGTGTGTGTGTGTGTGTGTGTGACAAAATTTTCTTTACCCATTTATCCATAGATGAAGACTTGGATTGTTTATATCTCTTGACTCTTTTGAGCAATGCTGTTCTGAACCCAAGTGAACAAATATCTATTGGAGTCTGTACTTTCAATTCTTTGAGGGTTCATATGCAGAAATGGATATCTTTAACATTTAAAAGAAATAATTACCAGCTTTATAACCACAGTCACAATGATAGGGGCAGTGATGTAGGTGTTGCTCCTGTCAAATTTGAATGTAATAAATTTTCAACTTCCCTAGAAACCATTTATATGGTGATAGCGTAAGATATGGTACTGGAAACCAAGTTTGGAAATACATCTACAAAGCCCCGTCAACATTATTTTGCGATAGTGATGTCGGTTCTGATGCCTATGTCAGGAGATTGGAGACACTTTCTTGAGGAGATGGGGACTTTTAAGATCTTTTTCACTTTTAAGATATACAAGTTTATAGATGTCTGTACCCAGCAATTAAGAAAAATGTTTTGGGAAGGCGGAGTCAGTGGCATGGAGGTGATGCCGGCCTGGGAGACCCAGGGAGTGGAGAAGAGGAGAGGAATGACTCTCTTGAAATGAAGAAAACCTGACAGGAACAGTAAAGAAGTGATTCTCGGGAGGTGCTGGAAGATGGCGGTGGAGACGGTCCCGTAGCCCATCTCCCCCCAGTCAGCAGGTGAGAGGGTGAGAGCTCTGGATCTTTCCCTGTGTGTACTATTGGAGTGGATGGGCAGCTAGTGAGAAACAGAGATTGGGAGGATTGGCACATTTGAAATATAGTTCTTAACCATGGAAACTGTTGCAAACTGTTTCCCCTCCTCGTGGAGGGGCAGCCGGCCCCTCCCACAGGGAGGACAGCAGGTCCCAACCCACAAGCTCTAATCGGAGAAAATTCCACTGAAGCGTGGAACTCAGAGTTTGACGATCAGAAAGGGGCGCTGCTAGGAACCACAGAGACCCGAGCAGCCCTGGCTTGACCCGAGGGATCCAGACTCTGCCGGACTGACACATTGGAATGTCCAAATTGGAGAGTGCCTTTTCCCCAGATCAATGAGAGAGAGAAAGAATGGGTGACCAGCCAGCGTTACACTAGGTGGGGACCCTAGTGAAGCCTGAGAGGGGCGGAAAAAACACTTTGAGCTGTGGAAGTTGGCGAGGAGGGCCCCTGGGGACTTCAGCTGGAGAATAACTGAAGTGCAAGCTCCCACCAACAGCCCCGAAGCCCCCTCCCCTCCCGCCTTCACAGCCGCTGGGAGTGGCTGCAAGCTGCGGCCATAGCAACTGCCACCCTGGGTACTGCTGCAAAGCCGCCGCTGGCGAATAGTGACGACACCACCCTGGCCCCCGAGATCTGCAGCAACCACGTGGCCCCTCCCCTCCAGCCTTCATGGTCACTGCCAGCAGCTGCGATCCGTGGCCATAGCAACCGCCACTGCTTCTGCTGCCACGGTGGCTCAGTCACTCTGAAGCCGCTGCTACCGTGAGCCCTGGTGCCCCCGCCCCATGAATAGTGACACCACCCCTGCCAACACCACCCCCGCCAACAATGCCGTGGCCACCGAGATCTGCAGCAACCACGAGGCCCTTCCCCTGCAGCCGCCATGAGCCCCGCTCCCTCGCTCCCCTCTCACAGCAGATCGTTGTTGCTGGACTGGACTGCAATTCTATATACATATAAGAATAATAATATTTTTGAGATTTTTTTTTTGAATATCCTTTTCTTGGAGGTGCTATCGACAAATAACTCTTTACTTCACTTTCTTTTCTTAGACTATTTTTATTACCTCCTATTCTCAACTGAACA